>PJEM01017361.1:0-22286 GCA_004023845.1 Helogale parvula
GGGGGTGGTCCCAGAGAGACCAGGTTAGGCCGCTGGCCACGCACAAAATTAAAAGCAGAGAGAGGGATGGTGGGGAAACAGGAAAGTAATTCATTTCAGTGAGGCCGCCACCCCGAGACTGCAGACTAGGGTATCAAAGACCGTGTCCGAAGTGCTCGAAGTACGTCCAGGTTCGTCTAAAGAAAGTATGGGACAAAGGTCGTGGGTCCGAGCAGGTGGGCAGTGAAGGGCAGGTCACCACTGTCTTGGGGTCGTGTACCCTGCACTCCTGGGGGGGGGGGGAGTTCTCTTCTCGGGACGCTCTACCCGCCAAGTGTTTGCCTGGGTGAAGAGATCGGCGGGAAAGAGCTAATTAGGAAGCACAGTCTGCGGTCAACAGGCAGGTGGCCGACTGCCTCCTTCCTACTTCGAGTCCATCCTTCCAAGCCCCGGAAAGGAGCCTATCCGCCACGTTTTGGGACCAATTCCTGGGAGCCGTGCAGGTTCCAGCCAAGCACCAGCTGCCCGGACACCACGCCCGCGGCCCGGGAGCGAGCGGGCAGCTGGGGCTTCCTGACGCAGTCCCGCTCACCCGGTGGCCCGCCGCGGCCAACCGGACCGACCCCCGCCCCATTCATCTCTGTAACCGGGAGACGCCCCCGCCCACCAGCGGCAGCGGACGCTCAACCCCAGGCACAATACTGGCCAGACCTTGGCCTGACCCGCAACGGACCCCCCCAAACGTCTGGGGTCGCCTCCAGGAGAACACGCGAGCTGCAGTCCACGACTTCCGGCCTCCGCTTCGGAGGTTCTGACCATCCAACACCAGGCGCAAGGGGCGGGCAAACGGCTCGAGTTCCCGGCCGCGGATTGGCCCGCCCGAGGTCCCGGCCGCGGATTGGTCCGCTCGAGGATCCGTTTCTCTCCCCTCTCCGCTCCCGCGGCGAGCTCCCGACCGCGGATTGGCCGCCCAGGCGGGGGGCGCGGTGCCGTCTGCCCGGGAGGCAGTGGGGAGGGGTCCCGAAGTCGCCGGAAGCTCCGCCGGCCCGGCTTCCGGGGCGCGCGCACGGGCTGCTGGGGGGTTCTGTTAGCCCGGCCTCGTGCAGCTCCCGGGCGGCGCCGAGCCCCTTCCCGCGGCCATGAGCGTCGGCTTCATCGGCGCGGGCCAGCTGGCCTGTGCGCTGGCGCGTGGCTTCACAGCCGCAGGTGAGCGCGCGGGGGCGGGCGGGCCGCAGCCGCGTCTGGGACTAGCGTGGGCGCCGGCTGACGGAGCCCCTCCTCCGCAGGCATCCTGTCGGCCCACCGGATTATAGCCAGCTCGCCGGAAATGGACCTGCCCACCGTGTCCACCCTCCGGGTAGGCGGGGCGGCGGGGGCGGGGCCGGTAGGCCGGGGCCGGGGGCGGGCCGGGAGGAAGGGGCGGAGGGCCGCCCCTCCGGACGCGGGGTGGACCCCATACTTTTGGAGGCCCCGGTGTCCGAAGCTTCTGGCTCACAGTAGGTGCACTCGCAGTAGGTGCGCGGCGAACACTCTCCTTCGCCTGCTGACGGTGCGATCCTAAGGTGCTCAGCCACCCTGAGCCTCAGTTTCCTCGTTTGCAACGTGGAGCCCGCAGTAGCCCCTTTTCCGAGTTAATCGGAGGCCCAAGTGATCGCTGGGAAAGCCTGCTGAGTTAGTTCTTCACCCCAAACCTGGGCAACTCCCAGAACTGGAGAGCCCTGCTTTTCAGTTTGGAGTTCAAAATGGAGGGGTGACCTCTAGGTCTTCCCTGGACCAGGCGGAGACCGCGCGGCCCGGTGAACAGGTTGTCCGGTGGTGGTGCGGAGCTTGACCCAACCCCGCTGCCTCCCATTGGGCGCACCCACTTCACCTTCCCCTGTGCTTGCACCTCTTTCCATGGGAATTCCTGGCAGAGAGGTTCCCGGGTGCCAGAGGGTTGGTGGGAGGGGAGACCGCCATTTCCCAGCTGGCTCTGAGAAGCCGGTTCCTATCTAGCACTTAGCTGCCAGCCCTGTAGTGGGACCAGGAGACTTGTACTCTCAGGGGTGGGGCAGACCCCCCAAGGGACAGGACGGGAATTTCAGGAGAATTCCAGGCTGCAGCGGGCAGAACGGGCTTGGCAGGGGCTCACCTCCACGAGAAGGCCTGGGCTCAGTAAGGCCACCATCCCACACTGGGAGCTGGACGCTGGACGGTGTCCTCTTGCAGAAAATGGGTGTGAACCTGACCCGGAGCAACAAGGAGACAGTGAGGCACAGTGACGTCCTGTTCCTGGCCGTGAAGCCGCACATCATCCCTTTCATCTTGGACGAGATCGGGGCTGACGTGCAGGCTAGGCACATCGTGGTCTCCTGTGCCGCTGGTGTCACCATCAGCTCGGTGGAGAAGGTGACTCTCTGGGCCCCTCTGCCGATGGGGGGCGGGGGCAGGGTGCTGGGGGAAGCCTCACCTGGTGGCTCACAGGAGCTGCTTCCTGTTTCCAGAAGCTGACAGCGTTCCAGCCGGCCCCAAAGGTGATCCGCTGTATGACCAACACGCCCGTGGTGGTGCGGGAGGGCGCCACAGTGTATGCCACGGGCACCCACGCGCTGGTGGAGGATGGGCGGCTCCTGGAACAGCTCATGAGCAGTGTGGGCTTCTGCACAGAGGTGGAGGAGGACCTGATTGATGCCGTCACCGGTCTCAGTGGCAGCGGGCCTGCCTATGTGAGGCCTTCATGTGCTCACTTGGCCCTCTGGGGACCCAGGGCAGCAGGTGGGGTGGGGACGGGCCCTGCTGTGGGGCGAAGCCAGCTAGTGGTGGAGGTCAGCCTCTGCGGCCAGTTTCAGTCACAGACACTGGGAGACATGGCCCGTAGGGAATACCCCGAGTGCTTTCAGCCCCGGGACTCAGTGAGTGTCCCCACAGGCATTCATGGCCCTGGACGCACTAGCTGACGGCGGGGTGAAGATGGGCTTGCCTCGGCGCCTGGCTGTCCGATTGGGGGCCCAGGCCTTGCTGGTCAGTATCTTTGCCCTGTGTGTTCTGGACTGGGGTGTAGGATGGAGGCTCTGTGGGTCCCTGAGCTAAGGCGGGGTTGGGAAGCTGGGATAGGGCTGGGTCAGGGCAGCGGGCATGGGGGCGCCCGTCCTAAGGCCTGCCAGTGGTATCTCCTCCCCTGCCCATCATAGGGTGCTGCCAAGATGCTGTTGGACTCGGAGCAGCACCCTGGCCAGCTGAAGGACAACGTCTGCTCTCCCGGAGGGGCGACCATCCATGCCCTGCATTTCCTAGAGAGCGGGGGCTTCCGCTCCCTGCTCATCAACGCCGTGGAGGCCTCCTGCATCCGGACACGGTGGGTCCCTGTCCCTGAGTCCCCAGGGCTGGACCCTGCCCGCAGAACCTGCTGTCTGGTTCGTTAGCAGTGCCGGGGTCCGTTCGGAACCGCAGTTTATCGGACTTAGTTGAGCTGCAGGTTTGCAGGCTTTCCTTTGTTAATGCCCCTGCGGCCCTGGCGGCTGCGATCCCTCCCTCCAAGTGAGGGAGGTGGGGCCCAGAGACGATATCCCCGAGCTCAGGCAGCCACACGTGGTGGAGGCAGGGCAGGGTAAGCACTGACTCCAGACCCGGGGACTTTTCCAAAGTGTTTCCTGTGATCGCAGACACCATGTGGCCCTGCACACCCGGGGGGTGACCCACATGCGGTTAGAGAGGGCGTGTGGGAAGCTGGCAGGCGCGCTTGATCAGGGCTTCTGATCTGGGGCGCTGCCAGGTCCTCGGGGGTTGGGGGTTGTGAGCGTGGGGCAGCCTCGCAGCACTTGGGCGCTGGTGACCCCAGGGGCTCTGTCCTTAGGGAGCTGCAGTCCATGGCTGACCAGGAGAAGGTCTCCCCGGCCGCGCTTAAGAAGACCCTCCTGGACAGAGTGAGGCTGGAGACCCCCACTGTGCCCACGCTCGCCCATTCCGGCCCCAGCAAGCTCCTGACCAGAGACCCGGCCCCCGCAGGCAAGAAGGAATGAGGCTGCCGATCCCGGGGGGCGGGCCGTGCAGGGCCCCATCAGGCTCCAGTAGTTTGCGGGGAGGTGGGGGGGGGACCCTGCCAACTCCTGAGATGGTGCAGAGCAGGCCGTGCCCCGGGAGGATGGTCAGGGGAGTTGATGCTGGCAGTGGCAGCTAGTCCTGCCCCTCCGGCCTTGGGGAGACCGAGGCCGAGACTCTCTCAGCGCCCCGCTCGGTGGTACTGTCTATAGTTCTCTGAGTTACAGATGAAAAAGATGGGAACAACTTAATGCTTGTTACAGTGAATCAGAAAAGCATGCTTGTATCTAATGCTTCTGTATATCTGACACTCCTGTCGTAGGTGTTCCATTGAAAAAAGTGTTCTTTGTTCTGCTGTTTAGTTGCTTTAATAAAGTTTTTATTTTGTATTTCCTTTTGTTTTCTTTCTTTTTTTTTTTTTTTTAACATGAGCTCTGCCCTCCATGTGGGGTCTTGAACTCGACCCTGAGATCAGGAGTTGTGCACATCCTACCAGCTAGGCTAGCCAGGTGCCTCCATTCTCCTGTTTTTTTATACTTAAACATCTAGAGAACATTCTGGAGAACTCCAGGACCTTACAGGGTGCTCCCTACTTCTGTGGCAAGAAGGCAAGAAGAAATTGTGGCCAGGCACTGAGAGCTGGAAGGTCACTCTGCTCCAGCCCGGCCCCCAGGAGCAGGTCTGGAGATTGTTCTAGCAGGGACCAGAGCTCATGGGGGAGCAGAGCCTAGTGGCCTGGTGGTGGGGGGGGCGGGGGGCGGTGGGCAGCAGCCCAGACATAAGGGCGGAAGCCTTTGCCTGCTCTGTCTTGGGCCTTGTACCTGCCAAGCACTGGGGCCAGACAAGCACTCTCCGAGGGAGGACCAAGTGTCCCCTCACGTTGCGATGCTGAGGCCTGGAGGGGATGTCCCCTCGTGGAGCTGCTGCCCGCCGGCGGGGCCGAGGCTGGGTGTGTCATCCCCGAAGCCAGACAGCCACAGTTTCCCCGTGCCAGCCAGGTGCCTCGCACAGGTCCCCAGGGGCTGGCTGCCTGTGGCATTGGTGTCCGTGTCCCTAGGTTCAAATCTCGGTTTTTTGCCACTTTGTTTTCCCCCTGCAATTTGCTGGTGGATTTATTTTGTAATTTGAATTCCAGCTGGTTAACATACGGTTGTACTCGTTTCAAACGTACAGCATAGTGATTCAGCATGTCTGTGCTGAGCCCAGCGCCCATCATGACAGCTTCGCTGGTGTCTGCGGCTTTCCCCGGGCAGCCTCGGTGATGTTTCCTAGTCCGGCGTCCAGGTCGCACCCTGTAAATGAGGGGGAGGGTGTCATGCTTCACTGAGAGGCTCTGGTGTGTGTGCAGTGAGGCCTCCCGCAACGGCCCGGTGGACGTTCTAGAACACGCTGGGCCCCTCTAACAAGCACGGCTCACCTCTCACCCTTCCACTGCAAGTGCGACAGCTGGGCCCTGACTCCAGCCCCTAAGAGCCTGTGGACCAGGGGGCCTGGCTCAACCTGCTGAAAATCCAGGGCGCCACAGGGCTCAGGTAGTTAAGCATCTGACTCTTGGTTTTGGCTCAGGTCATGATCTCACGGTTCGTGGGTTTGAGGCTCGCGTCGGGCTTTGTGCTGGCAGCTCAGAGCCTGGAGCCTGCTTCAGATTCTGTGTCCCCCTCTCTGCCCCTCCCCTGCTCATGCTCTGTCTCTCTGTCTCTCAAAAATAAAATGTTAAAAAAAGTATTTTTAAGTTGAAAAGAAGAAAAGAAGTGAGTTGCCCAAGGTTAATTAGCTGGAGGGTGGCCCCAGGACTCCCATCCATGTCTGATGCTCACTCCTGTCCTCTGGGCACTGTGCCTGCTGGCGACTGGCCTAGGTGACAGGAGACCTTCATCTTTTCTCCCCATCCCCCCCCCCCAGCAAGGCCACCCCATCCCAGGCCCAAGTCCAGCAGCACACACTTACCCAGCACCTAACTGTGGGCCCTGGCTTGTGCCTTGGTGCGCAGGGTCCGCCTGGTGTATCAGAATACTAACCTGCTAAGGGCCCCTTTGTCCTTTGCCTCTGACCTTCCATCTTGTCCAGCCAGGGCTGGATTTGACCTCCAGGGAGTGGGAGGAGGGGGTCCCCCATGGAGGATACTTGGGTTCGGCTTCTCACAGGGCTGGGTGGCCCAGGGCTTGGGGCCAGAGCTGCAGTCAGTCAGAGCCAGAGGCTGGGAACTCCCTGGCGGGGAGGGCTCTTGGGGGCCCCAGAGAGTCAAGCCCCACACAGGTTCGGAGCTTGTGTAAAGCACCTGAGGGGCCGCTGCAAGCCTTTTAGGAGTCAGTGATGGTGCTGGAGGCTGGCACAGCCTTGCCAGTATGTGTCCAGCACTCCCTGCCCGGTGCCTGTGAGGCCTGGCGGCACCCGCTCAGGAAGACTGGCCTTATTCTGAGTGGCACAGGGACCAGGGACACATGTGGACACAGGGGACCTGGATGACAGAGCAGGCAGAGGGAAAGGCGTGCCAGGGATGGGGGAGTAAGGAAGGGTGTGTGTTACTGCCCCCTGGCCCCAGGACTCTGCCCCCTGCCCCTTGCCCTCGCCTCCTGTACCCTGTCCCCGCCCCCATCAGGACTAGAGCAGGTCTCAATCCCCATCCCGCAGCTGGCTTCTCTCTGGACCCCCCAAACTTCCTTCTCTTCTGCCCTACCTTGGCCCTCCTGGGAAACCGTACAAAGCTGCCCCAGCTGACACCTGCAGTCACTTCTGGAACAGGGAGTCGAGGCCAATTTCTCAGTTGATTTTCTTTCTTTCCTTTGCTGAGATCGTGGCTACCAACGAGCAGGCCGGAGCCCCCACCCCTTTGGAAGAGGAGAGGATGGGGCGCCTGGGGGTTCAGTCGGTTGAGCATCTGGCTTTGGCTTGGGTCATGATCTCAAAGCTTGTGAGTTCGAGCCCCAGGTTGGGCTCTGTGCTGACAGCTTGGACCCTAGAACCTGCCTCGGTTTCTGTGTCTCCCTCTCTCTCTGCCCCTCCCCCGCTCATACTCTATCTCTCTATGTCTCAAAAATAACAACAAAAAAAAGAGGAGAGGATGTTTGCGCTGCTCCCCGCCAGCCGTGTGGGGACATGTCCCTGTGCCCGTGTGGCCAGTACCAGGCAGCATAGCTCTCACTGTCACAGGGATGCAGGAGAGCCCAAGCGTGCTTCCCTCAGCAGCCTGGGCAGTGTAGACAGGGCTCTGTGCTGCCTAATGGAACCACTTGGAAGCCTCGACAGGCGCTTCCTTTCCAGTGACGAAGCAAAATGCGGCAGAGATGGGCACTAGGACAGGGTCCACAGCATCTTGAAAGCGAAGTGCACATGCCATCCGAGCCAGTGTGGCCAGAAGGACACATGGATGCCCGTGAAGGAGGCACTCGGGGCAGGTGCACGGGGGAGGGGTCACATTGCCCCGCGAGCCTTTCGCCCTGTGTGGACTCAGGAATCCTGGGTGGCTGTGACCTGGTCCCCACATCCAGCTCGCACACCTTTAGGGGGCTGCCTGGCCACGCGGTGCCCCAGCAAGGGAGGTGGCGAGTGGGTCGGCATGTTGGGCACGCCCCTCTCTGGCCTTGAGAGCAGCGATAGTGGCTGGACTGGGCCTCTCTTAGCTCCCCCACACCTGCTGTCTGAGCCGCTGGCCGCCGGGTGGGGGCTGCAGCCTGGCCTTGTGGGGCCTGGGCCTTCTCTCCAGCGACCCCGACACGCCGTGGCCTCATCATCTGTTTGCCCATCTGTCTGCCCCACCAGGTAGGGTGTTGTCCGGGGGCCACGGGACAGGCTGGCTTGTGGACCACCGCCAGACCTCGGGCATGACACTCAGCGAACGACTGAAGACATGCACGCAGGCAGGCGTGAGCGAACGAACGAACAAAAGGACGAAGGAACGAACGAACGCCACCGCTGCCTGCTGGCTGGCTGGGCTGCTGCTTGCTGGGCCTCAGGCCTCCAGTTTGCTGCGGGGGGCAGGGCAGGCACCTGTCTCTGCACCTACAATTCCCCCGTCATGTCCGACTTCCCTTTGTCCAATCAGCAAGCCTGCTTGTGGCAGGGATGTGGGGACACCCCGTGACTTTCTATCCCGCCACTCGGACTCTGGGCTGCTTTGAGACCGGGGCGCCCCCTGCCGGTCCCCCAAGTCATCTGAGCAGTTCGTCTGGCTTCTTCAGGGAGGAGGGATGCTCAGGTAAGAAGGTTCAGGAAGGAAATCGATTTCAAAGCAGTTTTCCGTCTTAGGAGGATTCCACAGGCACACGTTTTCTCCTCCTTGAAGGTGGAAATGACCGAAAACGCATTTGGTGGCTGGAGGAGCAGTAAGAGAGATCTGGGTGGACGTTGGATCCTTGAGGTGGGGGGTGACCCGGAAAGATGGAGAAATCCACCTCTGGCATTAAAAATAAGTGATGAGGGGCACCCAGGGGCTCCATTAGTTCTGTATCCGACTCCTGACTTCAGCTCAGGTCATGATCTCACGGTTCGTGGGATCGAGTCTCAAGTGGGGCTCTGTGCTGACAGCCAGGGTGGCCAGAAGGACACACGGATGCCCATGAAGGAGGCACTCGGGGCAGTTAAATCACGACAAACGTCGCTTTCCTTCTGTCATCCTAGTTCACACATTTCTGCTAAGGCCTGAGTTCTAATCTCCACTGGCCAGGTGACCTCAGGCCAAGTCATTAGTCTGTTTCAGTGCTTTGGGTAAGGCCTTAGTGTGGCCTGAGTCACAGCCCAGGGGCAGCTCAGCAGGGACAGTGTGGTCCTGACATATGGTCCCTCCCCTTTCTCCTTCTTCATTTTTTTTTAATGTTTATTTTTAATAAAGAGAGATAGTGCATGAGCAGGGGAGGGGCAAAGAGAGAGGGAGACACAGAATCCAAAGCAGCTCCAGCTGTCAGCACAGAGCCCGATGTGGGGCTCGAACCCAGGGACCACAAGATCATGACCTGAGCTGAAGCCAAGAGTCAGACACTTAAGTGACTGAGCCACCCAGGTGCTCCGAATTTGAGATTTATGATGGAGTTATTATTTCCCCATTTTACGGATGGGAACGCCGATGCCTGGAGAAGTTAGGCATGCGGCGAGGAGGAAAGCCCATGGGCCTCAAACCAAGATCTGTTTTCTGAAGCTCTGAGCTGTCCTTGCGCCGCTGATGGGCCGTCCGTGGAAGGGCAGGCGGCCCGGCTGGTGAGGAGCTGGGGGCGGGGGCCGGGGGCCCTGGCAGGGGCCTGGGAAGGAGACCTAGAACACCAAGGCGGGTCAGGACTGGCCTCCTCACAGCCAACGCGGGGCGTGGGAACCTTATTCTGAGGGTATCAAACCTCTGAGAATAGTGTTCCAAGGAGACGTTTCAATATTTTCTGTTTTGTAGAAGCAAATGTTCCTCCTCCCCCGCTCCTTTTTTTTTTTTAAATGGGAAAAACTTCAAATTCTTAGTGGATGACATTCTGAGTCATTAAAGTCTTGATAGCCTGATCCATAAACATATTTATAAGCCAAGAACTATTAAAAGATAAACCAAAGCGCATTAAAAAATATTTTTGCATGAACAGTTTTTTAAGGTTTATTTATTTATTTTGAGAGAGACAAGCAAGTGTGGGAGAGGGGCAGAGAGAGAAGGGGAGAGAGAATCTGAAGCGGGCTTTGTCCTGACAGCCCAGAGGCCGATGCGGGGTTTGAACTCACAAACCCTGAATTCATGACCCGAGCTGAAATCAGACACTAACCAATTGAGCTGCCCAAGGGCACATGTGTGATATTTTCAGGAGGGTGTTTTACTTAAATTATACTTTTTCGGTGCGCCTGAGTGGCTTAGTCAGTTAAGTGTCCGACTTCGGCTCAGGTCACCATCTCACGGTTCATGGGTTCAAGTCCCGTGTTGGGCTCTGTGCTGACAGCTCAGAGCCTGGAGCCTGTCTTTGGATTCTGTGTCTCCCTCTCTCTCTGCCCCTCCCCTGCTCACGCTCTCTCTCTCTCTCTCTCTAAAATACATAAAAGCATTAAAATTTTTTTTAATTATACTTTTTCTTTCTTTTTTTTTTTTTAAGTAGGCTTCACACCCAGTGTGGAGCCCAAAATAGAGCTTGAAGTCACGGCCCTGAGAACAAGACCTGAACTGAGATCAAGAGTTGGATGCTTTGAGGCGTCTGGGTGGCTCAGTCGGTTGAGCGTCTGGCTTCAGCTCAGGTCATGATCTCATGGTTTGTGAGTTCAAGCGCCGCATCGGGCTCTGTGCTGACAGCTCAGAGCCTGGAGCCTGCTTCCAATTTTGTGAGATGTGTCTCCCTCTCTTTCTGCCCCTTCCCTGCTCATGCTTTGTCTCTCTCTCAATAATAAATAAAAACATTAAAAAAGAGTTGGATGCTTTAATTGACTGAGCCACCTAGGCAGGCACCCCTATTTTATTTTATTTTCATTAATTAATTTGATTTTATTTTAAGTGTTTATTTTTGAGAGAGAGAGAGAGGTGGGGGGGGGAGAGCACAAGCAGGGGAGTGGCAGAGAGAGAGGGAGACACAGACTCTGAAGCAAGCTCCAGGCTCCAAGCTGTCAGCATGGAGCCCGATGCAGGGCTCGAACTCACGAACAGTGAGATCATGACCTGAGCCGAAGTCAGATCCTTAACCGACTGAGCCCCCCAGGTGTCCTAAATTACACTTAAAAAAAAAAAGCCACAAGTTTCCCAATCCATTTAAACTAAAAAAGGAAAACAATTCACCCATTTCTTCCACCCCACAGTCCCTGCCTCTGACAACTGCCAATCTATCCTCTGTATCTATGATCTTGTTGCTTTTTTTGTTTGTTTTTGTTTTTAAGATTCCACATGTAAGAGAGATCATATAGTCTTTGTCTTTCTCTGACAAGTTTTACTCAGGATAATGCCCTCGAGATTCATCCGTGTTGTTGCAAAGGGCAAAGTTTAATTCTTTTTTTATGGTCGAGTAATATTCCATTCTATTTACGCCACATTTTCTTCTTCCGTTCGTCTATCGATGGACCGCTGCTCCCACGTATTGTAAAAAATGCTGCAGCGACCGTGGGAGGGCAGGCACCCTTCTGAGCTAGTGTTTTCGTTTTCTTCAGATAAAAACCCAGACATGGAGTTGCTGGATATTGGAGTATTTCTCTTTTTTGTTTTTTGAGGACCCTCCACCCTGTTTCCCACAGCGGCCGCACCAGTCTGCATTCCCACCCGCAGCGCCCAAGGGTCCCCTTGTCCGGCACCCTCGCCACACCTGTTGTTTCCTGTTGTTTTGATTTGAGCCATCTGACGGGGGTGAGGTGATAGCTCATGGTGGTTTTATTTGCGTTTCCCTGGCGATGAGTGGTGTTGAGCATCTTTCCGTGTGACTGTGGGCCATCTGGATGTCTTCTTTGGAGAAGTGTCTGTTCGTGTCTTCTGCCCATTTTCTAATGACATGATTGTTATTGTTGTTGAGTTGTGTGGATTCTTTATGTATTTCAGATATAACCCCCTAATGGGATGTAGCATCTTCCCCGACTCAGGAGGCCACCTACTCACTTTGTTGATTGTTTCCTGAGCTGGGCAGTGCTTTATCATATGATGTGGTCCTACTTGAAATCAGGGTGCCTGGGTGGCTCAGTCGGTTAAGCATCAGACTTCCGCTCAGGGCATGATCGCCTGGTTCCTGAGTTCGAGCCCCGCAACGGGCTCTGTACTGACAGCTCGGAGCCTGGAGCCTGCTTCGGATTCTGTGTCTCCCTCTCTCTGCCTCTCTTCTACACACACACACACACACACACACACACACACGCTCTCTCTCTCTCCCAAAAAAGTAAATAAACATTTTTAAAAATTTAAAAAATAATTGCTAAGACCAATGTCTAATACTTTACCACATATGTTTTCTTCTGGGAGTTTTATGGTTTCAGGGCTTAACCTTCAAATTTTTAATCCATTTTGAGTTAGTTCCTGTGTGTGGTGTGAGAAAGCGGTCCAGTTTCATTCTTTTGCTGGCGGCCGTCCAGGTCTCCTGCCATTTATTGAAGAGACCGTGTTTTCCCCGTTGCATGGCCTTGCCTCCTTTGCCATAGTTGCCTGCGCAGATGTGTGCGGGTTTATTTTGGGGCTCCCTGCTCTGCTCCACTGATCGATGTGTCTGTTTCCCCTCTGAATCATACTGTTTGTGGTACAGCTTTGCTTTTCTTTCCCAAGACTCCACTGTCCGGGATCTTTTGTGCTTCCGCACAAATTTTAGGATAGTTTGTTCTATTTCGGTGAAAAATGTCACTGGACATTTGCTAGGGCGAGCACTGACTGTAGATTGGGTTGGGCAGTATAGCCCTACCTGCCTTTTGGATGAAGAGAAAGGAACAGGAAATGAGCATTCGTGAACTTCCTTCCATTTCCAGTCCCATCGGCTGGCTCTTCCCAGGAGCCTCACCTTACCCTACACAGATGTGTGTGGCTCTGCTGACCGCAGGCGTCCTTCCCCTACCCTCCCTGGCCTCACTCACACCATCGCCTCTGCTGGGGACCCCTTCCCCCCCGCACCAGCCCTCCGTCCGTCCTTGGCACCTGTGTGGTTACTTACTTTCTTGTGAGCGCAACTGTGTTCTCTTCAGAAACGCTTTCAAACTCCACGGAGCTGTCACCCATCACAGGCTGACAGGAGGCGGATGGGGAGGGCGTGGGCATCCCGGTCGCTCACATGAAGAATCCAAGCATGTATTGAAGGCAGCTGGGACCGGAATCGCAGCCTTCAGGCTCCATGTCCTCTTTCCAGTGTCCCTCATTGTCTCCCAGAGCTCTCAGGGATGGCAGGTGGCTCCCAGACACACCCCTGACGAAGGGACAGGCCCCAGAGGAAATTGTGCTCTGGCTTCGGGTGGCTCACTTCCCGGCTGCGCCACTAGAGGGCACCAGGCGCTAATTGCTGAGGCCCCAGGTCTCCAGACATGTGAGGAGACCCTGCAGGGACCTGGGATCCAGCTGTGGCAGGTGGTTTCTCATATCCCCGTGACAAAGCAGCTTAGTGTCCCTTAGAGGGAAGCGCTGGAATCTTCCTCCTCCTCAGAGTCCCTGCCCCTGCCCCCAGCATCACTAACCCTGGAGGGGAAGGCCGGTGGGCTCTCAGCAGCTCACACCCCTGGCTGCCTCCTGGGAGCCCCGTGTCCAGGCTTCTCCTTGGTCACTGACTCAGCAAGAGGCCCAGAGAGTCACATCCCTTCTAGCCATGTGGCCCTATGCAAGTTGCTTTACCATCCAGGAACTTACCAGCTGGGCTCGGGGCTCCGGCAGGAGGCAGCTCGAATAACTAGAAACTGCTCTTGTTTTCACGGGGGTCAGAAAGGAATCTGAGATTCAGGGAAGAGGACAACCAGGAAAGCAGGTCCCAGAGCCAGAGCTCTGGTCTGGGGAGTGGCCACAGGCCCAGTACCACTGGGTCCGGACTGGCTCAAACTGAGTGATCACCTGCCTTGTATATATATATTTTTTAAGTAGTCTCTACCCCCCCGTGGGGCTCAAACTCACGACCCTGAGATCAAGAGTCACACTCTCCTGAGCAGGCCAACCAGGTGCTCCAGTCGCTTGTCTTTCTTTTATTTTTATTTTATTTTTTAAGTTTAAGAGAGAGAACAAGCAGAAGAGGGGCAGAGAGAGACTCCCAAGCAGAATCCACAGAGTCCAATGTGGGGGCTCAAACCCATGAACCGTGAGATCATGACCTGCGCCGAAACTAAGAGTCAGACGCTGAACCGATTGAGTCCCCCAGGCACCCCAATCACCTGCCTTGTTCAATGCAGGAAAGTGGAAAGGAAACTAGAGGCTCTCCAAGATGCTCCCGGAGTCCGGACCCCAGATCCACCCTTGTTCGAACCCGTTCATGCATTCAGTGACTTACTAGTCTGCACGGACAGAGCGCCACTGTGTGCAAGACGCCAGAGCAGCAAATATAACCCACGTAAGTCCTTCCCACGAGGTGATCAGCGCTCAGACAGGCGACAGGCGACAGGTGACAGGTGGTAGAGAGTGTGGAAAGCAGACAGCAGGTGTTTGCGAGGCTCTGGCCGAGGAGGTGATGCTGGGGAAAGGACTAGAAATATGCGGGGAGTTTTCCAGAAGGAAGAAAGCGCCTGTGCCCAGCAGCGGCTGGGAGCTGGCGCTTAGTGCTGGTAACATCTTCTGCATGGTAAGTGTCCAGAGCTGGCGTGTGTCAGGGCACAGCTGTCGGGATCCTAGCTCGAAGGTGGGAGCAGCCATGGAGCTGTTAAGCAGGGGGCGGGGGGTGGGAGTGGGGGCAGACCTATTTTCACATAAGAAAGGAAACTGCAGGGGCGCCTGGGCAGCTCAGTCAGTTAAGCATCTGTCTCTTGATCTCAGCTCAGGTTTTGATCTCATGGTCGTGAGTTCAAGCCCTGTGTCGGGCTCTGCACCGGATGTGAAACCTATTTTTAAAAAAAGAGCTTGGGGTGGCTGGGTGACTCAGTCGGTTGGTTGTCCACCTTTGGCTCAGGTCATGATCTCATGGTTCGTGGGTTCGAGCCCCGCGTTGGGCTTTGTGCTGACAGCTCAGAGCCTGGAGCCTGCTTCTGATTCTGTGTCTCCCTCTTTCTCTGACCCTCCTCTGCTCGTGCTGTCTCTGTCTCTCAAAAATAAATAAAAAACATAAAAATAAATTTAAAAAGAAAGAGCTTGTGAAATTACCGTGCAGACAAGCTGCCTCCCCTCCCCCATATGACCCCCCAGGCTTCACCCCGAGTAAACACTTGACTCTTGTGGAGAAGGTGCTTGGTGGGGATCATGGGAGGGGAGAGCAGGTGCGGCCACCAGGCCACAGCCCTCCGCTCAGTGACTCCGTTAACTGACCTACCAGATCCCCTAAGGGGGCCAGGCCTGTGAGAAACGATAAAATAGCAGCTGTCATTATTGAGCCCCGTGTGCAGGTCAAACCCAGGGCCGGGCCCTTTAAGCCCAGATCCTTCCAAGCACCCTGTCAAGTGTGTCTCTATCCCCACTCTTACAAACTAGGAGAATGAGGCTCACAGTTTGCCTGGGGCTGTGGTGAGCCGCAGTAAGTTAGAGCCCGGGAGCACCCCGCTCTGTCAGGGGGACCCCGTCTCTGAGCAGCAGGTGGGGGCAGATGCCGAGGCCCCAGATGTGGACGCACGAGCCCCACCATAGCTTAGAGCTGGGGAGGTAGGGCTCTGTGCACAGCCGAGTGAGAAGATCGGAATATTCATTTCCCCGGATTGTGTAGACAAGTACCCCAAAGGGGGCAGTTTCAGTGACGAAAATCTCCTGTGGGCCTGAAGCCCCAGATCCAGGGCTCGGCAGGGCTGGCTTCTTCGGACGCCTCTCTCCCTGGCTTGTAGCCCGCTGCCCTCAGGCTGGCCTCCGGTCTTCCTGTGTCTGTGGCCTGACCTCCTCGTCCTGTAAGGACACTGGTCATACACAGGTAGGGACACACGACCTCGTTTTACCTCCATTATCTCCTTGAAGGCTGAGTCTTCGAGGACAGTCACATTCTGAGATCTGAGGCTTTGAGCTTCAGCCCAAGAATTTTGGGGGACACAATTCAGCTTATAACAAGCCGAGTCTGAGGAACAGGGACATTTCAGGGAGAAGGGGAAGAGAGGACCAGAAAGGCAAAGGGCAGGCAGTCTCAGCAGGGGTGCGGGGAGCTCGCAGGGCGAGGTGGAAGAGAGGCCTGGCCATGACAAAGGCCATAGGTGATCTGGGTGAGGAGGGCTGAGCTCCTGGACCGGAACCTGGGGAGTGGAATGGTGCTCAGGAGGTGAAGGATGAGGTTAGAGTGGCCACCTCCATGTGCAAAGTCATGTGTCCGACCAGCCTGGTCATGGAGGGCACCTCTAGTCCTCACCGATCAGGCCTGTCATGTCTCCTGTTCCTTTGTTCTCCCCAGGCTGCCCATGTCTGGAGTCTACCGACAGGTGTCCCCTCTCTGGAGACCAGGGGACCCTGGCCTGCGAGACTGAGAAGATCAGGCCCTGTTACCCCCAGGGGCCTCCACAGTGCCCAGCAGGACCACCCAGCCTTCCCGTTAAAACCCAAACAAAAACATTTCCTGGGACCACATGAGCCTGCTCAAGTCCCCTCAGTCTCCAGTGCTTCAGAGAAGGGATTGCAGTATCTCATACACACGCACGCACTCACACACACGCATCTCACACACACACACGCACATACACACCCCAGAGGCTGCTTCTGTTTCACTCAATTGTTAGCTAACACCGAGCTAACATAGCGGTAAAACCGGACTCAAAATTAAATGGAGACACGTCTTGGATGATTCCCAACCAGGGGAGATAGCTGTGGTCTTGCACCAGAGTCGCTGGAGGGATGTGAGCGCATGCAGGTCAAATCCCTCTTGTGCAGAGAGGGTCCTGGGCTGCCCAGGCTCACACAGCTCGCTGGTCCTGCCCGTGCCCCTGGGCAGGCTCCCTCAGCTGGTGCTCAGGCTGTGAAGGCCACTCCCGGGGGACCGTTGTCACACTGACCCGCAGGCAGCCTGAGGTGGGGCCTCCAACCTCCCCCACAGCCTCCCTCCCTTTCAGGGGCCAGGCCAGGAGGCTGAGGCCCCTAGCAAAAGACACAGAGCCCTGAGGTCCGGCCCTCCCTCACTTTCCGTGTTACTCCAGTTCTAATTGCAGGGCCGGGCCAGAAATAGTCAGCTTCGTAATTGGATTTTTGTTCTCCCAAAGGAAAGCCCTGTGGGCCCGCTGAATACAGCACGCCGGGGGCTCAGGGCTCCCGGGGGCCTGGAGTGTGAGATGTGGGGGGAATCTGTGACTGAGAGATATGACGCCAGCCTCACCCCTCCATTAGCAAGTCAGGTGACTGCAGTGGGCCTCAGTTTCCCCATTTGTAGAACAAGCAAGTTTGCACTCAGAGCTTTCTGGAGGCTGCCTGAGGCTCAGCCCTGCCTGAGGGAGCCTGTGTTCCCAGGGCTCCGGGCATGTGGTCCAAGGCTGGGGAGCTGGCAACCCTTGCTGGTCCCGAGGAGGCTGTCCTTTTTTTTTTTAAGATAAAAAAAAATGTTTATTTATTCTTGAGAGAGAAACAGAGCACAAGCGAGGGAGGCACAGAATCTGAAGCAGCTCCAGGCTCTGAGCTGTCAGCACAGAGCCCGACGCGGGGCTCGAACCCATGAACTGTGAGATCATGACCTGAGCCAAAGTTGGACGCTTAACCGATTGAGCCCCCCAGGTGCCCCTCAAGGAGGCCATCCTTGGCGGGACCCTCCCACATCTCAGAGGGACAGGGCTTTGTCCAGGGAGAAGTCCCCCTCCCTGCCCCTAGTGCTTCGGAGCTGGAAGGAAAATCGAGTTTACAAAGAGATTGAGATCCTGAGATGCTCACCAAGTTTGCCGAGAGCTAAAACTCCCATCTTTCATCCATTAATTCATTTATTCATTCCACAAATACTGGATCAAGTATCCAGCACCGGGCCTGGTGGTCGTCCTGCCTTGGGGCTGCGGCCGTGAACGAGCTGGACAAAGTCAGCAAGCCCGTGGCATCTACATTCTCGCGGGGAGGTGGTCAGCAAGCAGTTATCAAAAAGATAAAGAAGATGATTTCGGATAGCACGAAGTACCAAGAAGAAACTAAAGTTGGATGATTAGAGAGCCCTTGACGGTGGGGACGGGAGGGACACACAGCCTTATGGATGGGCAGGAGAGGGCTTTCTGAGGACATGCCGCCTGATCTGAGTTCTGAATGATAAGAATTAGCTAGTCCTGCAGAGCCTTGCAGGCAGAGGGGACAGCAAAGGCCCTGGGGTAGGACCAGCACAGCAGGTCTGGGGACAGTAAGGAGGCCCATGTGACAGGCTCCTGGGGGGAGTAAGTGAGGAACAGCAGGAGTCGAGGCAGGAGGGTGAGCCCGGCCCAGATCAGCCTGGGCTTTACGATGAGAGATTTGAGTTTCATTCAAAGTATAGTAGGAAGTCATTGGAGGGTTTTTGTTTTGTGGTTGTTTGTTTAATAGACTTTATTTTATCTAGAGCAGATTTGGTTCACAGGAAAATTGAGCAGGAAATCTGGGGGTTCCTGCACACCCACAGCCTCCCCCCCCAACAGCCTGCCACACTGCACAACCGTTAGGGTCGATGGGCCCGCACTGACAAACAGTTTACGTCCTGTGGGCTTGGGCAGCCGTGGAATGATGGGCATCCACCATTATGGTATTGTTCAGAGTATTTTCACGGCTCTGAAAACCCTCCATGTCCCCTCCCCAGGCGCTCCCCCAGCCCACCCAGCCCCTGGCAGCCGCCAATCCTTAATTGTCCCCACAGTTTTGCCTTTTCCAGAATGTTGCGTGGTCGCAATGCAGCCTTTTCACATTGGCTTCTTTCGCTGAGTCCTGTGCATTCAAGATCCTTCCATGACTTTTCATGACTTGATAGCTGATTTCTTTTTAGCTCTTGATAGCATTGCATTGTGTGGATGAACCACAGTTTGTTTGCTTTTTATCCATTTACCTGCTGAGCTGAAATCAACGCTTTACCACCTGAGTGTCCCAGGTGCCCCCATTTATTTTTTAAAGTAACCTCTACCCCAACCGTGGGGCTCTTACTCATGACCCCAAGATCCAGAATCACTTGCTCTTCTGACTGAGCCAGCCAGACAACCCTATGGCTTTGCGTTTTCTATTTAGGTCTGTGATTCGTTTTGAGTTAATTGGGGAGGGTTTTAATTAACAGAGCGCCTCTGATGAGTTTGTCCAAGATCCCTGTGGCCTGTGGGGGTGGGGAAGGCAGCAGGGAGGTGGCAGGTACAGCCTCCGGGATGAGGGGTGGATGGTTGGTCCCAGATGGTCACAGCTGTCTTTTGCCAGTGAGGCCACTGGGACTTGCTGGGAGCTGAGTCTGGGGGTGTGTGACAGAGTCAAGAAAGAGCCGGCGCGGGAGCCCCACGGATGTGGGAGAGGGGATCCTGGGGACTGGAATCGTGTGGGATGTTTGCTTCTTGGCCCAGTGCAGGGCTCAGGCTGGACGCTGCCTGCAGCCAGGAGGAAAGAGAAGCCAGATCTTTCCCCGGCCTCCTGCCCTGTGCCCCTCAAAGAGGCCCTTGTGGCCTGGGGTCAGAGACACGGTGAGCCACCTTCCACACAGCAGGCTGATTGAGTGTGGACCCAGTACAAGCCCAGTGGAGGTAGACAGAGGGCCCGTCTCCCAGACCTGCTGGCCGTCTGCAAACACAGCCCCTTTCCTGGATGTGGATTCCACTTGGGTTCAGGAGTTTTGTGGGGGAAATAAAACAACCGGGCAATCAGCCAGAAGAAAGCCAGTGTGGACTGGGACATTAGTCACACAGGCTGATGGGCTGGCCGCTGGGAGGTCGGCCCCCTCCTCTCATGCTGAAGGCGTGGCTCCTAGGCTGTGGGTCTGGGGAGGCCCTGGCCTTCTGTGGGGTCTGCTGCGGTCTGCGAGTCATCTCCAAGCCAGACCTGCTGTCCCGGCGGGGGGGGGGGGGGGGGGGGGGGGGGGGGGGGGGGGGGGGGGGGGGGGGGGGGGGAGAGCAGTGGGGCAGGGAGAGTGAGACACTTCATGGCTCTGACCAAACAGAATGGTCACTGTAGGTGGCAGGGTTGTACGCAGAGTGCTTGCTTTCTTTCCTTCTTTTTCTTTCTTTCTTCCTTTCCTTCTTTCCTCTTTTTTCTTTCCTTCTTTCTTTTTTCCTTTGCTTCTTTCTTCCTTCTTTCTTTCCTTCTTTCTCTTTCTTTCCTTTCTTTTTTCTTTCCTTCATTCTTTTTCTTTCTTCTTTTCTTTTACTCTTTTCTTCCTTCTTTCCTTCTCTGTCTTTTTCTCTCCTTCCTTCCTTCCTGGGGAGAGTTGTTAGCAATATTACTCTCTCTTTTGACAGCCAGGTAAAAAACGTTCAGAAAAAAAATGCCTACACAGGCCAGTCTCTTTCCCCGAATCTTGCCCTGAAGAAGGATCTTCCAGAAGCCATTCATCTCCATAACTTCCTCTTCCTTCCTCCCTTTCTCTTCAATTAATTAAGCAGATATTTATTGACTTTGCCAGTTCTCCATGACCTGGAAACACCCGAGGGGACAAAGAGGCAGCTGATAGGAAGGAAAGCCAAGTGCAGTGTGGGGGTTTGGGGAGCAGGATCACTCTCTGCAGAGCTGGGTTCAGGAGCCCAAGGATGCCCCACTGCCCATTTTGGGGGGTTCACAGTGCATGCCCCGCCCCTGTGCAGCCCGGTCTCTTTCTTCCCTCTGGACCAGACACAGGGTTCTCCTTCCCCCTCCCCCACACCCTGGGAGGAAAACAATGTTGACATTTCACAGAAGAGCCTCAGAACAGTAGAGGCCCTAGCCCAAGGTCATAGATTGTTAATGAGAGCACAGAGGGGGGCCAGGCCTGGCCCTGGACCTTGGACAAGTTCATCACCTCCCTGTGTGTGCGGTCCTTATCTGTCAGATGGGGGTGTTCACCACATGTATCCCGTGAGCCCGCAGGCTGGGCAAAGGAGGGAGTGTGGGACCCACAGCAGCTCACTTTGGAATGCAAAGACATCCTTCCAGAATCCTGGCTCTCAGGGCCTCACCCAACTGGCTAGCAAACAGTTGTCAAAGGGAGGTTCCATGGGTCTCAAGAGGTCACACAGCTTGAGGAAGGCTCAGCAAGGAGAGCCCAGGACTCACTCCTGCTGGGAAGGGACTGCATGAACTGACACTTGGGTCCTTATTCCTGCTGAGGGAGCCCTTTGGACCCTGGCTGTCCTGGAAGGACCCCGAGGGGTCACGTGGGCCCCCAGGCCTGGGGTCTGGGAGGCTGATGTCTGAAGGGTTGGGACAGCCCAGGGCACCTGGGGCTGGGCCTCAGGCCACCTCCTCAGCACCCAGGGCAGGGCCTGCCCTGAGGGAAAGGGGACAGGACAATGCGGTCAGGAAGCCACTCCTGGGCTCAGCCGCCACCGACCTCAGTGTCCCTTCTGGTTCTGAGCCCAGGCTCCATCCAGCTCGGAGCCCACATTTCCCTGTCCTCGCTTGGCAGCCTGGACCCTGGCTGGGGTCAAATCCTGGCCTGAAGGGGCAGAGGATGGACGCATGGCTCCATTCTTCAACTGCCCTTCTGCCTCAGGCTCCGCCACCCATCACTCTGGGACTAGTCAGGTTCGCTGCCTGAACCCCAGACTGGCCCAGTGTTCCCCACGATGCCCAGTACGTGGCCCTGCTGCGGCTTAGCCACGCCACCCACTACCGGGGGGAAGCGGTTCAGCCAGAGAGTCCAACGAGAGGTCAAGGGTGGGGAGCCGAGGCTGGGGAGCTGTCCTGGGTTGGCCATTGGGGACCTGGCCTCCACAGGGGTGTGGGCATGGCTGCGTCCAGGGCTTCAGGCCCCTCTTCCTCAGGTTGGGGACATTTCACTGGGCGGGGCCCCGCAGCAGGCAGGGAGAGGACAGGCATCAGGGCTCTTGTCCTCCCTCTTGGAAAGGGCACTCCCAGCCGGTGACCACAGATTTCTGAGGCGGGTTCTCTGCCTTCCTCTCTCCACTGGGCCTCCCACTTTAGCTGAGCCCCTTCGCCTAAGGAAGGCTGCCTGTCCGGGCACCCGGGTGGCTCTGTCCGTTAAGCGTCCCACTCCTGGTTTGGGCTCAGGTCATGATCTCCAGGTTCGTGGGCTCAAGCTCCATGTCAGGCTCTGCACTGTCAGCACGGAGCCTGCTTGGGATTCCCTCTCTCCCTCTCTCCCTCTCTCTCTGCCCCGCCCCTCTTGTCCTCCCTTTCTCTCCCTATGAAAATAAATAAATAAACTAAAAAAAAAAGTCTGTCCACGTGACACCCCGCCCCTTCTACTCCCTGCCCCGCCCCCTCGTCTCGCTGCCACCCCCCTCCCTGCCCCCAGCCTCTCCCTGTGGGTTGGGGGGGGCGGAACTCTGTCGCTGGCTCTGGGCCCTGCACCCTCGCGGCTGCCCTGGTGCTGGACAGGCCTCCCGACCCTGCTTCTGTCCCCAGAGGTGGCGGGCAGGCTGCTGGCGTCAGAGGCCTCCGTGCACGTGCTGGTGTTCAGCATGGAGGGGCGGCTGCCGCCCTACAGCGAGCTGGTGCAGGCGGTGCTGCGGCTCTTCCAGCAGCCGGTCCCCAAGGCCGCGCTCCGCAGGCTGTCCCCGCACAGCGCCCGTGCCCGTGTCACCGTCCAGTGGCTGCGCATCCGGGAGGACAGCTCCAATATTATCTACCTGGTGGACTCCAGGTGGGAGGGTGGGCAGGCTGCCTGTGGGGTGGGGAGAGGAGGAGGAGAGGAGGAGGGGAGGAGCAGGGTCTGAGGAGAAGGGGAGAAGGAGGGGAG
>PJEM01017362.1:0-22289 GCA_004023845.1 Helogale parvula
GGGGGTACTTGTGGGGAGGAGCACTGGGTGTTATATGGAAACCAACTTGGTAATAAACTATTAATAAAAATAAAATAAATTAAAAATAATAAATAAAATAAAGAAAGAAATACCAAAGATAGGGGCAACTAGCTGGTTCAGTCTATTGAGCATCCAACTCTTCATTTCAGGTCAGGTCATAATTCCAGGGTCATAGGATCAAGCCCCCCATTGGGTTCTGTGCTGAGTGTGGAGACTGCTTAAAGACTCTCTCTCTCTTTCCCTCTTCCCCTTTCCCACTTGGTCTCTCTGTCTCTGTCTGTGTCTCTCTCTCTCTCTCTGAAACATAAAAAAGAGAGAGAGAGAGAAGGAGATCACATTCTCTTGAAAAAACTAAAAGTTTGCAACAACTTAATATTATAAAAACCCTTAATATTATTTACCATATTAATAGATGTAGAAAAAAGATCATATCATATGGTAATCTTTTATAGATGCAGAAAAAATCATCAGCAGAATTGAACATCTGTTCATTTTAAAGTCAGTAAAATATGAATGGCTACCTGTTTCCCATGGCAAAATACATATACTTCAGACAAAAACCACAACATGTGGTCCTTGGGGCTAACTTTTTCCACTTAGCATAATGTTTTCAATGTGCACTCATGTTGTAATATGTATTAGTATTTCATTTCTTTATATTACAGAATAATAATATTCAATATTACAATAATAGCAACATCCCATTGCTTGGAAATTTGGTTTGTCTATTTATCAGTTGATGAACACGTGGATCGTTTCCACGTTCAGGTTATTACAAACAGCACTGTCATAATCATTCATCTACAAGTTTTTGTGTGGACATATGCATTTGAGTCTCTTGGGTATGTAACTCAGAGCAGAGCCACTGGGAGAAAGGGTAATTTGATATTTAACCTTTGAAAAATTATCAAACTCATTTCCATGGGGGCTCTACCATTTTATATTCCCACCAGCAGTATGTAATGTTCCAATTTCTCTACATCCTCGTCAACATTTGTTGATTATAGACTTAGTAGTGGCTGTTTGCTTCTAGCCATCCTAGTGAATAGAAAGTAGTACCTCATGATTTTTACCTGCATTTCCCTAACAAGTAATGATGCTTAACGTCTTTTCATGTGCTTATTGGCCATTCTTTTTGGGGAAGTGTCTATTCAGACTTTTTCCCAGTGTTTATTTGGGTTGTCAGACTTTTTATTGTTCAATTAAACTTTTTGAAAATTATACTTCAAGTCCACTTTAATTTGTCTAAATCCTGCTGCTTATTATGCATATGATTATGGGAGAATGATATAAATTCTTCATATTCTGTTAGTCCATCCATAAAATGAGATGTTACCACTATCACAGAATGTGTGTGAGGGTTAAGCACACATGAAGCATTTGTCACTCTGACTGAACCATGCGTGACAGGTATTTGGGAAGTGAGACTCAAATCTCAAAGGGCTCATTGATAGAAGAAAGAACTACCGAGTGAATAGGATGGTATTTGGGGATGAGATAGCATTACAGAAATAAAGATAATAGTAATTGTGCTTAAAGTCCTGTCAAGAAGACTTATGAAATATTTTTAATGTTTTATTTATTTTTGAGAGAAGGCAGGTGGAGGAAGGGCAGAGAGAGGGAGACAGAGGATCTGAAGCGGGCTCTGAGCTGACAGCAGAGATCCCAAAGTGGACCCTGAACCCACCAACCATGAGATCATGACCTGAGCCAAAGTTGGATGCTCAACTTACTGAGCCACCCAAGCACTTCAAGGCTTATGAAATATTTTAAATCTAGACAGCATTAAATGTCTGCAGAAGATACATCAAGTTGCAGTATAATTACATAAATGCAATAAAAACCATAGTATTGTGATGGATAGAAAGGTTACAAAAAGAAAAACATTACGAGACACATTTAAATAGTACTAAGGTACTATTTATTTGATATGCATGATTATTTGGTTTTTAAATGTTTTTGTTTTCATTTTATATGTTTTTGTGATCAACAATAGTGCCTGGGAAAAAAAAGAGTTAAATGTTTTGCATCCTCAGAATTAAACTATTTTCTGAATTAAAATGTTTTTGGGCAGGGCACCTGATGCTCAGTCCATTGAGTGTCTGACTCTTAATTTTGGCTTAGGTCATGATTCCAGGGTCATGGGATTGAGTCCCTCAGTGTGGAGCTGGCTTAAAATTCTTTCTCTCCTTCTGCCCCTTCTCTCTTGCTTGCTCTCTCTCTCTCTTTCTGTCTCTCTCCTCTCTCTTTCTTTCTCTCAAAAATAAATCAATAAACAAACAAACAAATAAATGTCTTCAGAGATTTTGTTTACTTCTTGGTAAAACAGGAAAGGATCTCAAAACCAAAATTGCCATCTGTGGTTCAAGGGATTAAACCAATGCCACCAACATACACCAGTTGTGGATGTTGTAACAAGGAACGTGTGTGTCAGATGGGTAATACTTTATCTGCTGTTCATGAGATCTCGACCAATTGATTGATTGATTAATGAAAGTTCCTGTTCTAGTTTTCCATTCAATGGCAATGTTGCTAAGTGAGGCAGATTATAGTTGCTTCATCGACTGGCATTTGCAGAAACAGTCCACAGAAAAGATAAAACTACATGCTCCTGATTAAAGTTCTATTTGACCAGGTCACACGACTTAGTGAATGACCTTGTATCTAAGATATAAAAAGGACCTAAGTATACTCAGTGTGAGACACACACCCCAAAAAAAGCTGACATCAGCATTTGCTAAAATATTATTGGACTCCATTAAAATTAGAAGGACCAATTTATTACCAGGTCATTACATTTTAACCCTCTTAGTTGTACACGTGAAACTTCAAAGAAGCATTTTACAAGTTATAAGCGTGTCCAAATATAAGGCAGTTATTAAAACTGACTTAAATTTAGAATATGGCCATGACATAATTTTCTCTTATTCTTCTCCCCCAAAAGAATTAGAGGGCACATTTACAACACAGCCCCTGACCCCTTTCCTTCTGAAGCACCTGCCAAGGACGAGATTCTAATATAGCACAGATCAAATCAGGTCTCTCTTCTATTAACTGCAAAGAGTAAAGATGAGATGTGGCTTAATCAGCTCCGACGCTAGATGCAAATTATGTTCTTCCTCTTCCATATCAACATTATAAAGAGAGAATACTGTTACTCATTTCGCCTCATGTTATCTCTTACCAAGGAAAGGAAGGAAACATAATTATACTCATTTTCCAGGTTAAAAATGAAAACGGAAATAATTAACTGTCTGACCTCATGTCACAATGTGAATGAATGTGGCAAATCTCAGCTATTCTGACACTCAAGCCATGACCCTTTCACAGACATCATGCTTTGCTTTCTAAAATGCATTATCTGGAGCTAAGCTGTTTCAAACACTCGGATCGGAAAGGGGGAATGAAAAGCTCTTTGTCCTTTTCATTCTTGACATTCTTTCTGACTTATGTTAGAAATATCAGCAGATTATAAATAGAACCAACTCCCCACTGCTCTTGTTTGAGCTCTGTCTCTAACTAGCTGTGGAAGATTGCTTCATCCCATGAATGTTGGTCCTATGCTCACCTTTCTCATTGATCACATGATGCTTGCTGTGGTGGCCTTAGCCTGACAACATGGTGGTCCAGGAAAACAGTTGATAATGTATTCAACCACGGTTTGAAAAGTATAAAGTATTAGATCAAGTTTTGTGTGTTAATAGCATAGCGCAACTTACAAGTATTGTTAATAAGCATGCCCTTCTCTGAATGCTCGTAGCACTGTCTACACCCCTCTTAGGATGCATATCCTTTTTCACTTCGTGAATTAAACAATTGCTCTCTGGCATGGAGAATATATTCTTTCATGACAAGAATCATGAGACTTTTATACGTTTCTATCTCTGAAGTGTACCTCTTGCGATTAATGAAAAATTTGCCATAGATCGGATTATAAAGGAGACCATTTTTGCCATTGATGTAGATCAAGACATAGCCAGTATGACTGTGGTTTACACAAACCAAGGGCACACACCCACAGTGACCCAGGGGGACAGCAAAGGGATTCTATAGGACGCTTTTTCAAGGGCATCGATGGAGCCAAACTCTTGTTATTCTCTGTATGGAAATGGTTGCTGCCTCTTCGTCACCCCTTAATAATCAGAGTGGGTTAATGCCCATAGCATAGGGCGGAAACTGAAGTGAAAACTCCCATTTAAAATTTTTATGAGCAGAATCAGACCTATAAAAACAGAGAACAAACTGATGGTTGCCAGAGGGAGAAGCGTGGGGAACAGGCAGATACAGGCTTCCGGTTATGAAATGAAAAGGTCGCGGGAATAAAAGACACACAGGGCAGGGAATATAGTCAATGATATTGTGATAGCTTTGTATGGTGACAGTGCTCACCTTGGTGAGCACGCTATCATGTATGGACTAGTTGAATCACTACGTTGTACACTTGAAACTAATACAACATTGTGTGTCAACTCTACTCAATTAAAAAAAATAAGCAAAAATAAGTAAAACAGCTTTTACAGAAGCAGTTTGCTTGTTGACAGCTATTAGTGACTGTATGTCAGTAAGAATATGCTTGAATTCCACAGTGATGTTCAGTATTCAAGGTATTTTATATCAGAGACTCTGTGTCAGCCCATAATTTTGTATAATGATGCATCTTGCTGTGTTCTTACATTTCCTAAATATGAATAACATTAACAATGGGTGAGTAAATAGACCTTTTCAGTGGTCTGTTCATTGTTCTTCTTTGGGGTGTGTGTGTGTGTGTGTGTGTGTGTGTGTGACTATCTGTGTGTACACACTGGCCTCTATGTGCACACACAGCACGACTAGCCCCAGGCTCCTTGTGCTTCCAGAGGCAAAGGAGACTTTGTGCTAATATATTTATTCTACTAAGCCCATTTTTAACTAAGGGACAGGCGTTTTCCAGACGGCTGACCTGGGTCAGGTCGCAACTTGTCACCACTGAAAAACTGAAAAGTAATTGACCCCAGGATCAAAGTCCTTGGCTTCAACAAAGAATGCCAGATCTCTAGGAGCAATGTTATTCAGCCAGGGAGCAATGGACCAATCTATGCAACCTTGGTCTCTCTTATTCTGTCTCCCAGTTAATTCCGTTGTCCACGTTTTTAGAAGTTTAATCACCGGCCCTTTAGAAAAGGCCCAGTTAACATCTGCAATCATTCCTTTCAATTATCAGGTTTGGCCTTCAAGAGGAGGGCATTCCAATTTCATAGTTAACACAGGATGCAATTTTACACTTGAAAATAATGGCAAAACCTGTCTATAATGATACATGGAGACAGCATTTTAGCCACAGATGAACCGTCACTCTACTGGCTGAAGAAGGGCATTGGAGATGTCCTTCGGAGTTTCTAGGAAATTTCAGGACCGGATTTTGCAGATTAATATATTTTCAATAATGATATTTCTGGCCTCATAGAAGCAACAGTTTGTTCATGAATTTACCAGGAATAAGTGCTGTTGGAAGGAATAATTAAAATAGTAATCAGCTTCTGTTGACCTTCCCATTACAGGTTTCCTTCCTAAAACTAATCAAGCATGCTATTTGTTTTCCCAAGACTGGTGCTATTGACAGGACAAAAGTTTTGAAGTGGAATTCACATCCACATGAATGTACTGACCCCCAGCATTCTTTCTTCTAGGCATCAGTAAGAAGTTTTAGCGACGCAATAAATATGAGATACATTGAAATTGAAGTTAGTGCTTTTAAAACTGCAATTTAAGATTTTTAAGGCTCGAGTCATTTACAAATGATCAAATGTGGTCCTTTATTGGTAAAACTGCTTCTTAGAGAGTGACTTTCCTTATTTTGAGGGAGAAAAGGTTCCCTGATAACACCCAGAAGCCTTTGCGCCTAGTCCTAAACTCTACCACACAAGCTATGTCTCATGTTTTGAAGATGTGTAGACAATGAGCTATCACCTGACACCTGTTAGAATGACTCATGTCAAAAACATGCACAAAAAATGTTGGTGATGGTAGGGAGACAAGGGAAGCTTTGTACACTGCGGTGGGAATGGTAACTCGTGTGGCCGCTGTGGGTGGAAAGCAGTGTGCAAGCCCCTCACAAAATTAAAAACAACGCCAACATATGATCCAGCCTTTCCATTCCTGTACTATTTATCTGAAGGAAATAAAATCACTATCTTGAAAAGACTGCATGTCCAAGTTTATTGCAGTATTATGTATCATATCTAAGACATGGAAGCAACCTAAATGTCCACCGATAGATGGATGAATAAAAAATGTGATGATATGTATTAGGTGATATACATGGATACAAATGTGATAAATATATAGGAGCAGTTCTAGTGATCATAGCAAGTTTTAAATACATATTTTTACCCTGATTAAGTAATGAGATGATTGCCTAGAGGTTTTCCCTTCCTGTTTAGTGGCCGAGTCCAACATGTCTAGGTTTTCAAAGGCCACAGACCACATTACGCCTGTTCATTTCCAAGCTATTATATAAACAACATAAACCAACAAATCTAGGTCAAAAGCACCTAGAGGCACTTTGCAAAGCATCCACATGTGCACAGAACCACGTGGGGAGCATTACAAAGCTGGTTGAAAGCCAAAACTGAAACACGGTGACCTAATCCCAACTCATCCCACTGTGTGAACAGCTTTGCCCCCAATCATCCTGCAAAAGCAGGCTCAGATGTTAAAATGAGATATCTGCTAAGTTTCCAAATGACATTTGGCTTTCAGTGCTTGGCTAACAGGGTGCATATACCAGACAGCAGCTGTGCACCCAGAATTTTTAAAATGAAGGGATAGTGACATTTATTAGCCCGAATAACTTGAAATCTGAAGGAAAGCCACCTGCATAACACAAAGTTCTTTCACAAATAGATTTTGGCAACAATGTACCCAACATTCAGGGATTGGCCACAGATAAAACAAAGACCAGAATGGACGGCCTTCTGGTCCCCAGCAGAGCAGGATGGGTCCCAAGTCACTGTTCTGATGCTCCTCCTTGGTCAAATCTCAAAACCAAGTAAAATTCTACTGTGAAAATACATTCTAACTTCTGTGAGGAAATTGCCTTCTTCCTTGAGAGAATCAGTAACTCATTTTCCAAGTCAAGCATTGGAAGGGGAATTCTCATTTATCTGTAGACACACTGTTCTATTTTCCCACATATGTATCTGTCACTCACTCAAAGACATATTTATTCATTAATTTAGCAAATATGTATTAAGTGATTGATCTTTGCTGGACCCTTTTTTTCCTTGTTTCCGGAGTTACATAAAAGAAGAAAACAGGTCCTACTCCACGAAGCTGACATTCTTGTGCATAGAGACAGTGAGTACACGAACAAATGCATCAGAACATAACATGTCAGATGGTAATCAATTCAATGGGGAAAAACAAGGCAGAGTAAGAGGAATGCTGCGCACAGGAGGTGAGATGGGTTGCTACTTTTTACAGAGTCGCCAAGGGAGGCCTCCAGGACAGGGAGCATGGGAGCAGAGATAGGCAGGAAGTGAGGGTACAATGTGCACAGAATCCTACGAGAAGTGGGTTCCAGACAGTGTGAACAGCAAGTGCGAGGACCCTGAGGCAGGAGCATATTTGGTATGTCGGGAACGCAGCAGAGAGCCCCACCCACCTCAGCTGGAATGAAGTGAAAGAGTGGGGCAAGAACTCACCTGAATGCATATGTGGGATCTTACATTTTGTTCGGTTGAATCGCCCCTTTTCCTTTCCTCCCTCATCTTGACTGTATCACCACCATCTGCAGGGTAACACCTATTATTAACCCAGAATGCATCCTTCTGAGTGTTCTCATTGATTATATGATTATATTCAGACACACAGAGGTTCTGTTCTTTCTCTTTCATTAAATGAAATTGTATTATTCATCTTCTCTGCATATTGCATTTCTCACTTCACCACATCAGCCCTATTTTAAACATACCCAAGTCAGATGATAAAGTTTTATTATTTTCAAAGACCATGTAAAACTCCATGAATCGAAGAGACTCTGTTTTACACAACCCTTCTCCTATCTATGGATGTGGTTTCTTTTTTTCTTGCTACTATAAACAAAATGCAATAGGTATCTTGAGTATGTATTCTTATATACTGATGTCTTTATTTTGATGGAATACGTTCATTAGAATTTAATTGCTGGGGTATGTATATGTTTATTACTATATTGATACCTTTATAGCAGAAGTATCTATCATAGGTAAATTATGGAAAAAGCCCAAGGGCCCACTGACTAATGAATGGATAAAGAAGATGCAGTATATATATATACATATATATACATATTCTACATATATGCCATAAAAAGAATGAAATCTTGCCATTTGTAATAACATGGTTGAAGCTAGAGAGTATAATGCTAAGCAAAATAATCCAGTCAGAGAAAGGCAAATACCACATGATTTCACTTATATGTGGAACTTAAGAAACAAAACAGGGGTTCTTGGGTGGCTTAGTCGGTTGAGCATCCAACTTTGGCTCAGGTCATGATCTCACAGTTCGTGGGTTCGAGGCCATGTCGGGCTCCGTGTGGAGAGCTCAGAGCCTGAAGCCTGTTTCAGGTTCTGTGTCTTCCTCTCTCTCTGCCCCTCCCCTGATCATGCTCTGTCTGTCTCTCTCTCAAAAATGAATAAACATTAAAAAAAAATTTTAATGAAACAAAATGAACGGGGGGGGGGGTGGTGAAGAGAAAGAGAAACAAATGAAGAAACAGTCACTGTAGAGAACAAACTGATGATTGTCAGAGGGGAGGTGGGTGGAGGGACTGATTAGATGGGTGATGGGGAGGAAGGAGTGCACTTGTGATGAGCACTGGGTTTTGAACGGAAGTGTTGAATCACTGTATTATACACCTGACACTAATACTACAGGGTATGTTAACCAAATGAAATTTGCATGAGAACTTTTAAGAAACAGTAATAAATCAAAGTAAATAAAGCAAGTGGTTATACAATTCACTTTTTGTCTAAGAATAATATGAGGCAATCCTTCTCCTCATATCCTGCCATCAATAAATATTATTTTTACCAAAATGTTGTGCCTCAGGCTCTATTGACGAGTATGGTTCCATTACATCAATTTGCCTATCTATTATTCTATCAATAGATATTTGTTTCCAGTTTGGGAATATTATAAATAAGTCTGCTATGAGTATTACCTCAACAAGTCTTTTTGTGCACAGGAATGTGTACTGCTCTCGGCAAATACTTGTTAGTAAAATTGCTGGGTCATAGCATAGATTATGTTGACTTTTGTACAAAATGTCACAGACAAGTTGGTCCGAGGGTTGTGGGTTATCGTTAAGCTGATTAACAAAAATGTCACAGACAGTTTTCTAAAGTGTTTGAGCCTTTTTACATTCCACCAGCAAAGTCTGAGACCACCCACTCCTCCACTGGGTCAGCAACTCATGGCATCAATCTTTTTTTGATTCAGCCACTCTCGCTGGTATGGAATTATATCTCATGATGGTTTTAATTTACGATTCCCTGATAACCTATTGTGTTGAGCACATTTCCACACCCTTGTTGGGCATTCATATATTTTTGAGTGTGAAGTATCTTTTCCAGTCTTTTGCCTATTTTTAAAAATTGAGTTGTTAATCTTCTTTTTTCTTTCACATTTGTAGACATTTTTGTGCATGCTGGATGTGAATTTCTTCTCAGACATACCTTTTGCAAGTTACATGTTTATTTTCTTAATGGTGCATTTTTACTAGAAAAAAAAAATGTCGTTTGCCCAGTCTATCAATATTTGCTTATGGCTAGTGCTTTAGGTATCATGCATGAGAAATCTACTTACCTAAGAATATCCTCTCATGTTCTATTCTGGAAATCTTATCTGGCTTTATATCCAGGTTTTAGATTTACTTAGATTGTATATTTGGGTCTATGATACATGTCAAATTAATATTTCCATGTGTATGGGACCAAAGGTCATATTTTTTTTTTGAAAGGATATCCATTTTTTCCAGCATCATTTAAATTGGCTTGGTTGTTTACTAAAAATCAAGCACTATACATTACGTCTGCTTATGGCTTTCTACTCTGTTCCGCTGAAATACGTGTGCATCCTTATGCTAATGTCACACACTCCAGATTACTGTAGCTTCAAGGTAAATTTTGAAATCATGTACTGAAAGTCCTTCAGTTTTTTTCTTTTCTTAGAATTATTTTGGCTCCATTAGGTCCCTTGCATTTCCATTACAAAAAAAAATGTAAGCTTGAGCTTGCCAATTCATGAATGCCTGCTGTGATTATATTGGGATTGATTTGAATCTGTAAATCAATTTGGGAGGCACAGATATATTAATAATATTGAACCTTCCAATCATAAATATAGTTGCATATCTATTCATTTAAACCATTAATTTCTTTTAGCAATGATTTATAATTTTAAGAAAAAAGGTCACATACTTCTTTAATCAGATTTATTCCTAATATTTGATTTTTTATTCTTATGTAAAATGAATTAAAGGTTAAATATGCTATACAAATTCTATAAGTTGCTGGTCTATAAAATGCAACTGTTTTTACTTTTGTGACTTTTTACCCTGTGAAGTTTCCAAATTCATTTTATGGTGTTTTCTACGTACAAAATCATGTTGTCTTCTTCAAACGTTTGCAACATTTCTTTTACCTTATTACATTGCCTGGAACTGTAAGTTGAATAAAAATGGCAAGAGCATACCCCTTTGCCCTGGGGAGGAGAAGTGGTTTAATCTTGAATAGAAGTAGTTTAGTGTTTCAGTAATACACTTGATCTTAGCCAAAAGGCCGAGAAGCGATAGTGTTTCAGTAATAAGTAGGAAGTTAGGTGTGAGTTTTTCACAGCTGCCTCATATAAGATAGAAGACTTTCCTTTCCAGTTCTGGTTTGCTGAGAGTTTTTCTCCTAAAGAGATATTTAATTGTTCAAATACCTTTTCTGCACCTATTGAAATACTCATATGGATGGTAAGTGGTTAATTACATCCATTGGTTTTCATGTGCTAAGTCGACTTACATTCCTGAGATAAATCTTGCTTATCATAATATATTATCTTTTCTGTATTTTTCTGGATTTGATTTGCTAATATTATATCTACATTCATGAAGGAAATTGTTTTATAAATTTTTATTGAGCATCTGTCATGTTTGGGTATGGAGGGAATGCCTCGTAAAAGAAATTTGGAGATTTTTTTCCTTCTTTATATTCTGAAAGAGTAAGGAAGAGTAGTAGTATTTCATTCTTGATAGAACACACCAGTGAAGCTACCTGAGCCTGGAGTATTCTTTGTGGATAGAGTTTCATTACAAATTTAATTTCTTTTTCTATTTTTTTTTTAAATTTATTGTCAAGTTAGCTAACATACAGTGTGCTCTTGGCTTTGGAAGAAGATTCCCATGATTCATCACTTGCATACAACACCCCATGCTCATCCCAACAAGTGCCGTCCTCAATGCCCATCACGCATTTTTCCCAACCTCCCAACCCCCACCCCCATCAACCCTCAATTTGTGCTCTGTATTTAAGACTCTCTTATGGTTTGCCTCCCTCTCTGTTTGTATCAATATAAGATACAAGATCCTTTCCTTTCCCCCAGGTCTTCTCTAAAATTCCACATATGAGTGCATTCATATGATACCTTTCTTTTTCTGACTGACTTATTTCACTTAGAATAATACACTTCAGTTTCATCCACATTGTTGCAAATGGCAAGACTTCATTCTTTTCCATCATTGAGTAGTATTTCATTGGAATAAAGTTACATTTTATGCAACTTATGTAAAAAGTTACATTTTATCCATTCATCAGATGATGGAAATTTTGAATCTTTCCATAATTTGGCAATCATTGATACCATTGATATAAACATTGGGGCACATGTGCCCCTACAATTCAGTACTTCTGTATCATTTGGATAATTTCCTAGTAGTGCTATTGCTGGGTTATAGGATAATTCTATTTTTAATTTTTTCAGGACCCTCCACACTGTTTTCCTTAGTGGCTGCACCAGTTTGCAAGACGGTTCTCCTTTCTCGACATCCTTGCCAATATCTGTTATTTCCTGAATTGTTAATTGTAGCCAATCTGGTATGAGGTAGTATCTCAATGTGGTTTTGATTTGTATTTCCCTGATGATGAGTGATCTTGAGCATCTTTTCATGTGTCTGTTATCCATCTGGGTGTCTTCTTTGGAAAAGTGTCTATTCAAGTCTTCTACCCATTTCTTCACTGGATTATTTGTTTTTTGGATGTTGAGCTTCATAACTTCCTTGTAGGTTTTTGATACTAATTCTTCATCCAATATATCATTTGCAATATCTTCTCTTATTTTGTCAGTTGCCTTTTGTTTTGTTGATTGTTTCCTTTGCAGTGCAGAAGTTTTCATCTTGATGAGGTCCCAATAGTTCATTTTTGCTTTTATTTCCCTTGCCTTTCGAGATATACCAGGGAAGAAGTTGTTGCTGCTGAGGTCAAAGAGGTCGTTGCTTGTTTTCTCCTCTAGGGTTTTGATGGTTCCTGTCTCACATTTAGGTCTTTCATCCATTTAAAATTTGTTTTTGTGTATGGTGTAAGAAAGTGGTCCAGGTTCATTCTTCTGCATGTTGCTGTCCAGTTCTCCCAGCACCATTTGCTAAAGAAATTGCCCTTTTTTTCCATTGGAAACTCGTTCCTGCTTTGTTGAGGATTAGTTGGCCATATATTTGGGGTTCAATTCTGGGCTCTATTCTATTCCACTGGTCCATGTGTCTGTTTTTGTGCCTATATCATACTGCCTTGATGATTACAGCTTTGTAATACAGAACAAAGTCCGGGATTGTGATGTCTCCAGGTTTGGTTTTCTTTTTCAACATGACTTTGGCTATTTAGGGTCTTATGTGGTTCCATACAAATTTTAGGATTATTTGTTCTAGATCTGAGGAAAATGCTGGTGCTATTTCCATTGAGATTTTATTAAATATGTAGATTGCTTTGGGTAGTATTGAAATTTTAACAATATTTGTTCTTTGTATCCATGAGCTTGAGATGTTCTTCCATTTCTTTGCATTTCTTCCATTTCTTTCATAAGCTTTCTATAGTTTTCAGGGTATATATCTTTTACCTCTTTAGTTAGGTTGATTCCTAAGTATTTTATGGTTCTTGGTGCAATTGTAAATGCGATCAATTTCTTGATTTCTCTTTCTGCTGCTTCATTATTGCTGTATAGAAATGCAACTGATTTCTGTACATTAATTGTGTATCCTGTGACTTTGCTGAATTCTTGAATCAGTTCTAGCAGCTTCTTGGTGGAGTCTTTCAGGTTTTCCATGTAGAGTATCATGTCATCTTTGAAAAGTGAAAGTTTGACTTCTTTGCCATCCAAGAGACATTTGGATGTCTTTTCTTTCATTTCATTGTCTGATTGCTGAGGCTAGGACTTCTAACACTATGTAAAACAACAGTGGTGAGAGTGGACACCCCTATCGTGTTGTGACTGATCTCAGGGGGGAAAGTTCTCAGTTTTCCCCCATTGAGGATGATATTAGCTGTGGACCTTTCATATATGGCTTTTATGATGTTAAGATATGTTTCTCCTATCCTGACTTTCTTGAATGGTTTTATTAAGAAAAGATGCTGTATTCTGTCAAATGCTCTTTATGCATCTATTGACAGATTCATATGGTTTTTATCCTTTCTTCTATTAATGTGAGGTATCATGTTGATTGATGTGTGGATATTGAACCAGCCCTGCAGCCCAGGAATGAATCCTACTTGATCATGGTGAATAATTCTTTTGATATACTGTTGAATTCGACTTGCTAGTATCCTGTGGAGAATTTTTGCATCCATGTTCATCAGAGATATTGGCCTGTAATTCTCCTTTATAGTGGGTCTTTGTGAGTTTTGGGAATCAAAGTAAGATTGACTTCATAGAATGAGATTGGAAGTTTTCTTTCCATTTCGGTTTTTTGGAACAGCTTGAGAAGAATAGATATTAACCCTGCTTTAAATGTCTGGTAGAATTCCCATAGACTCTTATTTGTTGGGTGATTTTTGATAACTGATTCATTTTCTCTGCTGGCTATGGGTTTGTTCAAAATTTTCTTTTTTTTCCCTTTTGAGTTTTGGTAGTGTGTGGGTGTCTAGGAATTTGTCCACTTCTTCCAGATTGTCTAGTTAGTCAGCATATAATTTTTCATGGTATTATCTAATAATTATTTGTATTTCTGTGGTGGTTGCAACCTCTCCTCTTTCATTTGTGATTTTTTTTCTATTTAGGTCCTCTCTCTTTTCTTTTTGAGAAGTCTGGCTAGGGGGTTATCAATTTTGTTTATATTTTCAAAATATCAGCTCTTAGATTCATTTGATCTGTTCTACTGGGTTTTTTTTATTCCGTATTATTTATTTCTGCTCTAATCTTTATTACTTCTCTTCTTATGCTGGCTTTGGGCTTTCTTTGCTGCTGTCTTTCTAGACCTTTAAGTGTGAGATTTGGTTCTGTATTTGGGGCTTTTCTTTCTTCTTGAAATAGGCCTGGATTGTAATGTATTTTCTTCTAGGACTGCCTTTGCTCCATTCTAAAGGGTTTGGATGGTTATATTTTCATTTTCATTTGCTTCCATATATTTTTTTATTTCTTCTTTAATTTTTTTGTTGACCCTTCATTCTTTAGAGAATGTTCTTTAACCTCCATGTATTTAGGGACTTTCCAAATTTTTCCTTGTGGTTGATTTCAAGATTCATAGTGTTGTGATCTAAAAATACTCATGTTATTATCTCGGTCCTTTTATGTTTGTTGGGGGCTGTTTTGTGATCCAGTATGTCACATATTTTGGAGAATGTTCCATGTGCATTTCAGAAGAATGTGTAATCTGCTACTTCTGAATGAAAAATTCTGAATATATCTGTTAAGTCCATCTGGTCCAATGTGTCATTCAGAGCCATTGATTCCTTATTGATTTTCTGCGTAGATTATCTATCCATTGCTGTGAAGGAAGTATTAAAGTCCCTATAATCATTGTATTATTACCTATACATTTATTTATGTTTGTGAGTAATTGATTTATATATTTGGTTGTTCCTTCCTGGGGCCATAAACATTTACACATATTATTTCTTCTTGATGGATAGACCTCTTGATTATGATATAATGCCATTCTTGATTCTTGTTACAATCTTTGTTTTAAAATCTCGTTTGTCTGATATGTGTATGGCTACTCCAGCTTTCTTTTGACATCTAGTAGCATGATAGATAGATCTCCACCCCCTCATTCTCAATCTGCAAGTGCCCTCAAGAATAAATGAGTCTCTTGTAGGCAGCATATAAATGGATCTTGTTTTTTATCCATTCTGATACCCTATGTCTTTTGATTGGGGCATTTAGTCCATTTACATTCAGAGTGATTATTGAAAGATTTAGTGTCATTGTGTTATCTGTAGATTTCATGTTTCTGGTGACATCTCTGGTCTTCTATAGTCTTTGCTACTTTCCATTCACAGAGTTCCTTTTAGGATCTCCAGCATGGTTGGTTTTGTGGTCATGAACTACTTCAGGTTTTGTTTGTTTGTGAAAGCCTTTATCTCTCCTTCTATTCTGAATGAGAGCTTGATGGATAAAGGATTCTTGGCTGCATGTTTTTCCAATTCAGCAGATTGATTATTTTCTGACACTCCCTTCTGGCATGCCAAGTTTTGGTGGATAGGTCTGCTATTAACTTTATGTGTCTACCCTTGTAGTTAAGTACTGTTTGTCCCTAGTTGCTTTCAGAATTTTCTCTTTATGTTTGTTTTTCTGTTTGTTTGTTTGTTTGTTTGTTTTGCCAATTTCACTATCATATGTCATGGTATTGACCTGTTTTTGTTGATTTTGAAGAGAATTCTCTGTGTCTCCTGGACTTGGATGTCTGTTCCCTTCCCCAGATTAGGGAAGTTCTCAGCTATAATTTGTTCAAATAAAATTTCTGCCTTTTTTCTCTTCTTCTTCTGGAACTCTTATAATATGGATATTATTGTGTTTCATTGAGTCACTTAAGTCTCTAATTCTTCCCTCATGGTCTAGTAATTTCCTTTCCCTCTTTTTGTTCAACTTCATCATTTTCCATAATTTATTCTTCTATTTTACCTATTCTCTCCTCTGTTCCTTCCATGCTTGCTGTCACTTCTTCTAGTTTATCTTGCATCTCATTTACAGTATTTCTTAATTTATCATGACTATTTCTTAGGTCTCTGATCTCTAAAGCAATAGATTCGCTACAGTCTTCTATAGCTTTTCTCAAGTCTCACTATTAGTCTTATGACTATTACTCTAAAATCTTGTTCAGATATATTGTTTATATTTGTTTTGAGCAATTCTCTGGCTGTCATCTTTTTCTGGAATTTCCGTTGAGGAGAAATCTGTTCTGTGTGTTTTAATGGCTTGTTATGTATCCTGCACCTGTGAGTACTACTATATTAACAAGTTGGTGAAGGAGCCAAGATGGCGGGGAGGAAGGGAGCTCTGTAAACTTTGTCTACCCCATCTATTGAACTGAGAAAGACATTACTCTCATCTGCAAGATTAAAGGAGAAAATACAGACTCCAAAAAGAATACAACTTCAAAGATACCTAAGTGAGTGAGAGCAAACTGGGGAGCTTGGAAAACGGGCCAGCCTGAGAAGGGCCAGGGAGGTGGGAGCCCCAGCCCAACACAGGGCAAGTGCGAGGAGCCCATGAGAGACAAAGAGAAGAGAAAGAGAAACTGAGCATGCTGATAGTACTGTCTCTAGAGAAGAGATAAAGAATGTTTAACCACCCCCGGAGAGAAAAACTCTCACTCCATATATAACTGCTGGGTAGCCCAAATCCTGAACCGGGTGGCAGAAGAGAAAAAACAGCTTCCACCCCTGCGCCATCACTGGAAAGAGTCGGAAGCTGCGGTGGCAGCGGCAACGGCCTCAGGGGCACACACTTCAGCCTCAGCTGTGGGAGTGCACGCCCTCACAGACAGGTGGGCGTGCACTCCACCTCCAGCAGTGCACCTGGCCTCCAACATGGGCAGCACAAATCCCTGCCAGCGCCTAGAGAAACTGCTCCCTCCCCCTATGAGATCCCAGCTAAGAAACCAGCCGCCAAAGCAAGTACATCTCCTCTGTGGTAGCATAAAAGTGCGTGGACTAGGATTCTGAAACGAGTCCGGCCTGGAAAATACAACATGACTCAGCTGTGGAACAAGGAGATTGGACTCATTAGAGTGGCCTGCAGCGCTTAGTGCCAGCAGAGCTTGGGGCACCACCATTCTACTCTCTGCAGCCACCAAGGTGGGGCCTCTGAGAGCAGCCCCAGAGATCTACTACATCAAACCATGCCTATCTGTGAGGGGGAGCTGCATTTTTTTCTTTTTTCTTTTTTTTTTTTTGTACTTACTTTTTATTATTATTACATTTTTTACTTTAAAATTTTTTTATTATTTTTACTCCTTATTTTCCTTTATCCTTTCTCCCTCTTTTTTTTTCTTTCTTGCAATCCAGATATATTCTCCCATATCTCATCCTTATCTCTCCCCTCAACTGGTTATACACTTTTACACTGTCCATTGCCCTGTGTTGTCTCTGTCCCCCTTAATTTTTTCTTCTATTATTTTATTCTCTTTCCTCTCCATTTTCTTTCCTTCCTTTCCCCCTTTTAATGTGTTTGTTTGTTTGATTTGTCTGTGCGTTTGTGTGCTTCTGTTCTCTCTGTGTTTGTCTGTTGGTTTTCCTTCTTAGGAAAGAAGGAAAGCTACCCCAAGAAACAAACCAAAGTGCACATGATGGTGAGTCACAAATATCGCTGAGTAGGGAAATAAAATAATCAAAGGCACAACAAGAGAAACTGAGAGACACCATTAAAAGAATATTTCCTGAAATGACAGGCCCTGGACGGTCAATAAGCCTCCTTTAACAGAGCAATATTACAGGAGCACAGTGCACAATGAGCTTCTTAAAACGGACAAGAGACAGAAAACTAGACAAAATGTCAAAACAAAGGAAGTCTCCCCTGAAGAACCTCCAGGAAGAAGTCACAGCCACAGAACTGCTCAAGGCAGATCTAGACAACATACCAGATCAAGAATTTAAAAAATTTGTCATAAAATTAATCGCTGGGTTTGAAAAAAGCATAAAGAAGCAACTGAGACAATGACTAGGAACTTTGAAAATAGGTGTGATGAGTTAAAAAAGGCTATAACTGAGGTAAATAATAAAAAGGAGGCGGCCACCTCAAAGATTGAAGAGGCAGAGAGAATAGGTGAATTAGAAGATATAGTTATAGAAAAGAGGAAGCTGGAAAAAAGCAAGAGAAATTGATCTAGGAGCAGGAAAGGAGAAATCAAGACCTGAGTGATAAAATCAAATGGAACAACATCCATATCATAGGAATTCCTGAAGAGGAAGACAGAGAGAAAGGTCCTGAAGGGATATTAGACCAAATTATAACTGAGAATTTCCCAAATCTGGGAAAAGAAATAGACAATCAAATTCAAGAGGCACAAAGAAACACCTTAAGACATAATTTGAATCGACCTTTGGCACAATATATCATAGTGAAACTGGAAAAATATAAAGATAAAGAGAGAATTCTGAAAGCAGCTAGGGAGAAAAGGGCCCTCACATACAAAGGGAAACCTATCAGAGTGGTTACAGACCTATCTAATGAAACTTGGCAGGCTAGGAAGGAATGGCAGGAAATCTTCAATGTGAGAAACAGAAAAAACATACAGCCAAGAATCCTTTATCCAGCAAGCCTGTCATTCAAAATAGGAGAGATAAAGGTGTTCCCAAATAAACAAAAATTAAGAGAATTCAAGACCACCAACCAGGCCCTACAAGAAATCCTAAGAGGGACTCTATGAGAGAAATGTTGCAAAGAATACAAGGTGCCAGTGACACCACTATAAACATGAAGTCTAGGAAGAACACAATGACTCTATACCCACATTTTTCAATAATAACACTGAATGTAAATGGACTGAATGCTCCAAACAAACGACACAGGGTGGCAGAATGGAAAAAAACCGAAATCCATCTATTTTCTGTCTACAAGAAACTCATTTTCTACCTAAACATACCTTCAGGTTGAAAGTAAAGGGATGGAGAAATAGCTATCATGCAACTGGAAGCCAAAAGAAAACCGGAGTAGCCATACTTATATCAGACAAACTGGACTTTAAATTAAAGGCAGTAACAAGAGATGAAGAAGGACATTATATGATAATGACAGGATCTTTCCATCAGGAAGAGCTAACAATTATAAATATCTATGCGCCAAATTCAGGAACACCCAAATACATAAAACAATCAATCACAGACAGAAACAATCTTATTGATAAGAATGTGCTAATTGCAGGGACTTAGTAATACTCCACTGACTGCAATGGACAGATCAACCAGACAGAAAATCACTAAAGAAACAATGGACCTGAACGACACATTGGAACATACGAAATTGATAGATATATTTAGAACTCTGCATCCTGAAGTTAGAAAATTCACCTTCTTTTCGAGTGCACATGGCACATTCTCCAAGATAGATCACGTACTGGGGCATAAAGCAGCCTTCCATAAATATAAACAAAGAAAGATCATACCATACACAATTTCAGATCACAATGCTATGAAACTTGAAATGAATCACAGGAAAAAGTCTGGAAAACCTCCAAAAATGTGGAGGTTAAAAACCACCCTACTAAAGAATGATTGGTTTACTCAGGCAATTAGAGAAGAAGTGAAAAAATATATGGAAGCAAATGAAAACGAAAATACAACAATCCGAAATCTCTGGGATGCAGCAAAGGCAGTCCTACGAGGAAAATATATTGCAATCCAGGCCTATTTCAACAAACTAGAAAAAGCACAAATTCAAAATCTAACAGTGCACCTACTGCAACTAGAAGGAGAGCAGCAAGAGCACCCAAAACCCAGCAGAAGGAGAGAAATAATAAAGATCAGGGCAGAAATAAACAATATAGAGTCCAAAAATACAGTCGAGGAGATCAGTGAAATTAAGAGTTGGTTCTTTGAAAAAATAAACAAAATTGATAAACCTCTAGCCAGGCTCCTCAGAAAGAAATGAGAGAGCACTCAGATAGACAAACTCATGAATGAAAAAGAATCTATTACAACCATTCCCTTAGAAATACAAGCAATCATCAGAGATTACTATGAAAAACTATATGCCAACAAACTGGACAATCTAGAAGAAATGGACAAATTCCTAAATACACATGCACTACCAAAATTCAAACAGGAAGAGGTAGAAAACATGAATAGAATGATAACCAGTGAAGAAATCGAATGCGTTATCAAAAATCTCCCAATGAATAAGAGCCCAGGGACAGATGGCTTCCCAGGGGAATTCTACCAGACACGTAAATCAGAGCTAATACCCATTCGTCTGAAACTATTCCAAAAAATAGAAAGAGAAGGAAAACTTCCAATCTCATTCTACAAAGCCAGCATCACCTTGATACCCAAACCAGGCAGACACCCAGCAAAAAAAGAGAACTACAGACCAATATCCTTAATGAATACAGAAGCAAAAATACTAAACAAGATACTAGAAAATCAAATTCAACAGCACATTAAAAAAATTATCCATCATTATCAAGTGGGATTCATTCCTGGGTTACAGGGCTGGTTCAATATTCGAAAATCCATCAATGTGATCCATCACATTAACAAAAGAAAGGATAAAAACCATATGATCCTGTCAATAGATGCAGAAAAAGCATTCGACAAAATACAGCACCCTTTCTTAATAAAAACCTTTGAGAAAGGCAGAATAGAAGGAACTTACCTAAACAATATAAAAGCAGTTTATGAAAAGCCCACAGCTAATATTATCTTCAATGGGGAAAAACTGAGAACTTTCCCCCTGAGATCATGAACACAACAGGTGTGTCTACTCTCACCACTGTTGTTTAACAAAGTGCTGGAAGTCCTAGCATCAGTAATCAGAAAACAAAAGGAAATAAAAGGCATCAGAATTGGCAAAGAAGAAGTCAAACTTTCACTTTTTGCAGATGACATGATACTCTACATGGAAAACCCAGCAGACTTCACCGGAAGCCTTCTAAAACTGATCAATGAATTCAGTAAAGTTGAAGGGTACAAAATCAATGCACAGGAAATCAATTGCATTCCTATACACCAATAATGAAGCAGCTGAAAGAGAAATCAAGAAACTGATCCCATTCACGATTGCAAGAAAAACCATCAAATACCTAGGAGTAAACCTAACCAAGGATGTAAAAGACCTATATGACGAAAACTATAGAAAACTTATGAAAGAGATTGAAGAAGACACCAAGAAATGGAATAACATTCCCTGCTCATGGATCGGAAGAATAAACATTGTGAAAATGTCATTACTACCCAAAGCAATCTACACATTCAATGCAATCCCTATCAAAATTGTGCCTGCATTCTTCTCAAAGCTAGAACAAACTATCCTCAAATTTGTACAGAACCACAAAAGACCACGAATAGCCAAATATTGAAGAAGAAAACCAAAATGGGAGGCATCACAATCCCAGACTTTAGCCTCTACTACAAAGCTGTCATCATCAAGACAGTATGGTATTGGCACAAAAACTGACACATAGACCAATGGATTAGAATAGAGAACCCAGAACTGAGCCCACAAATATACGGCCAATTAATTTTTTGAGAAAGCAGAAAAGAGTATCTGATTGAAAAAGGACTGCCTCTTTAGCAGGTGGTGCTGGGAGAACTGGACAGCAACATGCAGAAGAATGAAACTAGACCACTTTCTTTTTTTTTCCATAATATTTTATTGTTAAATTGTTTTCCATATAACACCCAGTGCTCCTCCCCTTAAGTGCCCTCCACCATCACCACCACCTCTTTTCCTCCCTCCCCCTTCACCAACAACCCTTAGTTCGTTTTCAGTATTCAATAGTCTCTCAGGTTTTGAGTCCCTCTCTCTACCCAAATCTTTCTCCCTCCTCCCCTCCCCCTGGTCCTCCATTAGGTTTCTCCTGTTTTCCTCTTAGACCTATGAATGCAAATATATGGTATCTGTCCTTCTCTACCTGACTTATTTTGCTTAGCATGACAACCTCGAGGTCCATTCACTTTGCTACAAATGGCCAGATTATATTCTTTCTCATTGCCATGTAATACTCCATTGTATATATAGACACCACATCTTCTTGATCTATTCATCAGGTGATGGACATTTAGGCTCTTTCCATGTTTTGGCTGTTGTTGACATTGCAGCTATGAACATTGGGGTACATGTGC
>PJEM01017363.1:0-22290 GCA_004023845.1 Helogale parvula
ACACAAAGACAGAGAAAGACATAGAAAGAAGGAGACAGAGGAGGCAGAGGCAGAGAGACAGGGAAAGACAGAGACAGAGAGAGATAGAAACAGAAAGACGGAGACAGAAAGAGACAGAGGCAGAGACAAAGAGACAGAGATAGAAAGAAAAAGAGACAAAGAGATATAGACAGAGAGAGACAGGAAGACAGAGACAGAAGAGAGAAAGAAACAGAAAGACGGAGACAGAAAGAGACAGAGGCAGAGACAGAGAGACAAAGGGGGCGCCCGGGTGACTCAGTCGGTCAAGCATCTGACTCTTGGTTTCGGCTCAGGTCAGGTTTGTGAGTTCGAGCCTCACATCGGGGTCTGTGCTGTCAGTGCAGAGCCTGCTTGGGGTTCTGTCTCTCCCTCCCTCTCGCTCTGCCCTCCCCTGCTCGCTTTGTCTCTCTGTCAAAATAAATAAATAAACTTAAAAAAAAGATTTAAAAAAATGTAAAAAACCCAAATGATCTGTTCCAATCCTTTGTATTAAAAAAAAAGAGAGAGACAGACAGAGACAGACAGGGACAAAAAGGCAGAGACAGAGAGACAGAGAAAGTGAAAGAGAAAGAAACACAGAGACAGTGAAAGATGAAGACAGAGACAGAGATAGAAAAAGAGATAGAAAGTGACAGAGTTGGAAAGAGAGACAGAAAGACAAACGACAAAGATAGAGACAGAGAGGAGATAGAGACAGAAAGACAGAGACAGAACAAATTAGAGACAGAGAGACAGAGACAGATAAAAAGACAGAAACAGAGACAGAGAGATAGAGATAAAGACAAAGACAGAAAGAGGCTGAGAGACAGAGAAAGAGACAGAAAGCCAGAGATATAGACACAGAATGAGACAGAGAGAAAGATAGAGAAAGGGAGATACAGAGAGAAAAACAGAGACAGAAAGCCAGAGGCAGAGAAAGAGTCAGAGACAGAGAGACAGAGAAAGACAGAGACAGAGAGAGAATGACAAAGACAGAAATAGAGACAGAGATAGACAGAGACAGAGATAGAGACAAAGAGACAGAGATGGAAAGAGAGACAGAAAGACAGAGACAGAAAGACAAAAACAGAAACAAAGAAAAAGACAGGCAGAGAAAGAGACAGAGACAGAAATAAGAGACAGAAAGAGACAGAGACAGAGAGGCAGAGGCAGAGAGACAGAGACAGGGGTCTCGTCTGCACACAGAAATGGACACCCTCCCGCCGGAGAGGGACGCCGGGAGCAGGTGTGAGTCCGGCCCGGTGACCCGTGGCTGAGTCCCGCCCCTCGGCCTTGTCACCCCGGGTTTCTCAAGCCACCGTCACATGGGTGGGAAGTGGGTGCTCGCACCAGCACACCGCCCCCTCGGGTGAACTGCCTCTCTGGCCCCGGCTCTCCTGGGTGCCCGCTCCGCATGAGCAGAGCGCCGGGCTGGCCTCGGGGCCCCATGCCCGTGCCCACCCCCAGTCCAGAGGTCCCAAATGCGTGGAGCCTGCAGGGGACCCAGAGGAACAGTGGTCCCCAGTCCCTCTAAGGGCCCCAGGAGGGCGGGGAGAGGGCAGGAGCCCATGCCTGGCAGCCGCTGCCCCCGCCTGGAAGACCACATCGCCCTTGACGTGTGCCCCGCAGGTGCCCGCCCGAGGCTCCCCACCCCCTGGGCAGTGGCGGGGGTTTCCAGCAGCTTCCCCCAGCAGACCCGAGCTAGGACACATGGAATTCGGGGAGAGCAGGGGGCCCCAGCCTGGGTCGCGTGGCAGGGTCCGTGGACCCAGAGCCGGGCTGGGCGCCGCTTCCTGCTTCCCTGGCCGACGGGAGTGAGAACGGGGCCTGTCAGGTGGCGCAGAGGTCGGGACGGGCTGTGAGGAGGCGACAGATCTCGATGACCGGCTCCCAACACGCCCTCCACCCACGGAAGCTGTTTTCTTCTGTATTTCTATTACAAGGTGCAGAAATACTGTCCGCCGGGCACTCACTCTCCTTTGTCCTTGTGAATAGAACCCTGATTTTTCGTGACAATGTGCCCGGCTCCAGAGAGAGTGCTGATTCATCTCAGCCGCTGAAATTCCCTGTCCCTTTTTTTTTTTTTATCATGATTGGTGTAGGGGTGGGCATACATTCTACTTTCAGACAAGGAAATGCGGAAGAAAATCTACTAAGGGGCTTCTGGAAGAGAGGGTCACCCTTCCCCTCCCTCCAGAATAAAGAGAAATTTCTGGAAGAGAAGATGTTTTGGCTTACACCCCCTTCCTTCCTCTTTGGAGCATCACTGTGTAAGAACATGATGCTTGGAGCTGCGGCAGCCCTCCTGCGACCATGAGGAGGGCGGAGCCGAAAGATGGGCACGGGGCAAGTTGGTTACATCGCCGAGCTGCTGCCCGTCTCCAGGCAGCCAGTTACACACGAGGAGTCACTTCCTGCCTAGTGGCTTCTGTCTCATGCCCTCCACTGCCGACGCGGCCTCTGTGCCGGGCAATCGCCACTGACCGGTGAGCAAATTCGAGTCTCAGACTGGGCCCCACCCAGGGCCACGCTGTTCGTAGAGCGCAGAGTCTCGACTTGAACCCAGGTCTGTCTGTAAACTTGGGCTTGGGGCTGCTGGATTTAGTGTGGGGGGGGGGGCAAACGGCAGCCAATTCAATCAGAATTTCCGATGGTAATTTTTTAGTATAAGTACGTCCCATGTAGCATCTGGGTCATACTTGTACTACAAAATTATGGTCATTTTTCTGAAATTCGAATGCAACTACACGTCCCATTTCTGAGCCCTGTGCCTGCTTAACCCGCCACTCCCCTGGAGCCCCGTGAGAGGAGAGAGGTCCTTAACGTATTTGCTTCTGTGACCCATGGCCCCAAATTTCTGTAAAGTACCTTTCGTTTATCCCCACGCTTTCTTTCCTCCACCGCGTTCTCCTGCCTTCCCCTTGATGCACAGAGAGCACCCCCCGACGCGCCTCCAGAATTCTCACGGGGCCAGGGACGGGGCAGCACACGGTGTCCCCAGGGGACCTCGTTCCACCTGGCAAGCCAGCGGCTCAGGCTGTCCTGCAGTTTGCAGACGGTCCCCACGCTCCCAGGCCTGTGACAGCGCGGAGCAGTGGGCCCTTTCCAGAAGGTTCATCAGCATCAACCAAACGTGGGGAAGAGACCACGCACTCCCTGCTGCCTAATCGTTTGTGAGAATCGCTGGAGGCTGGAGGGCACACGCGGGACAGAGGCGGCCTGGGCTGGTCAGAGAGGTGGGCTTCCCCTCTGCCCGTTTGGACAAGGCTCTGCTCCTCCCGGCCTGTTTCCTCATCTGTCAAATGCAGTCGTAGCTCTGATTCAGGGCTGACAGTTGCGTGGGTACGCGTGGGAGGTGGGGAGGGCAGCTTCGACGGGTCCTGTGTACACACGTGCACGAACTCTCACGCACACTCACGCATGCACACACACACACACGCAGGCACTGAGCCTTTAGCGCTGAGCCATGAGTAGCATGCCTACCAGTCTCCCTTCCTCCTCTCTCTCCTTTTCCATTCCTGCCAACTGGTGGGTCCGTGGACCCTTGGCATCCTTCTCCGCACCTCGCCCAGCCAGGGTTCAGGGCTCCTCTGCCTCTCAGGTCCTCTCTGCCTCATCCCAGCACCTACCCTGTTGAACTAGGGTCCTGCTCACCTCCTTTCCTCCCGAACTAGACTCCGAGCTCTGTTAGGGAGGAGCTGCCTCCTAGTCCTCTTTCCCCCAGTGCCTGACGCTCGGTAGGCGTTCAATGGGTTTTTTCTCCCTGAATGAATGAATGAATGACCCAGGCTTTTTGCTGTTGGCGGTGTCCAAGCTTCCCAAACGTTTTAAATATCATGGACAACCACCATGATTGTGCCAGATCCTGTAGGATAAGAGAAGACAAGTCCAAGAGATTCCTTCTCTGGAAGAGGAAGCAAGACCAGCATCTATAAAATGAGAGCGCTATCAAGTGCTATGTGGTGAAGTCTCACCCATAGGAGCAGGTGACATTTGGGACTTGAAGGAGTGGGGCATCAGTGTGTGCTGAAGCGGCAAAGGCAGCCACATGGAAGAGGTGAGGAGACCTGGAACAATGGGTTTTGTCCGGTAGGTTTGTCTAGTGGGAAAGGAGGACCTGTCTTGCACAGATCAAGTGCTCAATAAGTAGGAGTTGGTTCGATCCAACAGACCATGTGGATCTGTGCCCAGGAAAATAGTTACTGATATCCTGTTGTCAGTACTAATTTATGGGATAGATGAATGATTGGAGGGATGGATGGATGGATGGATACATGGATGGATGGATGGATGGATACATGGGTGGATGGATGATTGGATGGAAGAATGGATGGATGGATACATGGACGAATGGATGGATAGATGGATGGATGGATGGATGGATGGATGGATGGATACATGGACAGATGGAAAGATGGATGGATGGATGGATGGATGGATAGGTATGTGGATGTATGTGTGGAGGGATGAATATTAGCTTGGGGGGAAGAGAGGGCATTACAAGTTGGTTCCAGAAAGTCATAGGACAAGGCAAGGATAGTAAGTGTTAGAGGCAAAAAGAATGTGGCTCTTCTGGGCTGTCCAAAAAGGAGGGACCACAGAACTCCCTCCCCATATCTCTGTGTCTGGATGAATTGGTGTGGCTAGGGATTTATACTTCCCTCCCTGGTATAACCAGTCAGAAGATACCGATTGTTGCCTCACCAAGGGTTTAGAGCGACCTCCAGCCTAGAGTTGTTTTTCAGGGGACTCAGACCCATCGATTCTCTGAATTTGCCCCCTGCAAGCTCTGCGGGTGGGGAGGGCAGAGTAGCTGGCTGCTGGCAGAGTTTTAAGAAGCCTTAGCAAAGCAGAGAAGCATTAATGGACTTTATCACTTTGTCAAGAACTTAAAATTGCAGTCATTTACACGACTTCATTTTAATTGCTGCAATAAATACTTTTTGGTTAATTAGGATGCACAAACTTCTATATCATTTATTAATAAAATAATTTGCAGTAAAAATTGATGTGTTTTGCCTTCATACACATTCCGTAGTCTTTGGAAACTCTGAAGAATAAACAATGACACAAATACCAAAAGGAGGCACCCACAGGCACAATGTTTCTAAGCCTATTGTGTGTGTGGCGTCACGCTGGTGCAGAGGAGCCAGAAACACGGGAGTGTGGAGACCCTATGACAGCCAGAACTCTCTTTGGGAGCTGTGTTAATCTTTTGTAACTTGTCAGTGGTGCAAGTTACTTAACCTCTCTGTGCCTCACTTCCTCATCTGCAAAATGTGTCCCGGTAGGACCTCCCGGTAGGTGTGGTAGGATTTACAGGAGAAAGACCCCAAGGGACACAAGTGCCTTTAGGTGACTCAGCATTGATTTCTCTTTCTTCTGGTAACCATAACCTGGTGTCCCTGGAGGATCTGACTCCCTTTTCCCGGGGTGACTGGGGCTGACAGCCCAGATCTTTAGGAAGGGGTAAATCTCAACCCTAAATCAGTCAGCCTCACACTGACCACAGTGACTGGCCAAGGGTGAGCATGTGACCCGCCTGTCCCATCAAAGCTAATTCCAAGAATTGCTGGAGAGACCAGAGGACATTCTTTTCCACTGGGAGCCTGGGACACTGGGAGCTTCCAGGAGTGGTCTTGGCACCAGCATAAGGAGCAGGACCCAAGAGAGTTCTTATAGTTCTTGATGATGCTGGAAGTTCTGGATCCAGCCATGCCTGAAGGTAGAATGTCCCTTGGTCTCTCAGATAAGGGAGACTTTGGGCTTAATCGGTCTGAAATTTTCTTCCGGGGGCAACTGAAATACTCTTAACCAATAAAAATATTAAGTTTAGAACGACACCAGGTTCATGGTGGGATTTAATCTTTCTTAATTAACCCTACCGTAGGCTAAAGAAGCAGACAGTGGCTCTGAAGGTAGTTTCCTGTCTGCTTAACCTGATCATTCCGTGGGAGTGAGTGGCCCTGCAATTCGGGGAGTTTGTATCAGTGGGAGCAATGAGATGAACACGAAATAGAAGATAATTCAAGGCCCAATTAAATCAAACATGAACCTAAATAAAATCATATAAACCAAGCATGTTGGAAAGTGCCTCCCAAGAGGTTATTATTAATAATAATAAAAATCTGATCCAGAGAAAGGAGAGATTAGAATTGGCTCACGTGGCTGAGGGGACCTTACTGGAGACGGCGGGCTTCTCGTCCCCTCGGTCAGCCATAGTGGGTAAACAGTGCGTTGGAGCCCCTGCCTACACACCACATCCTCAAAACCCCGTGGGGAAGAGCAGTCCCATGAAATAGGTGCCATTCTTTTATTCCCATCTTATAGATTCAGAAACTGAGGCTCAGAGAGGTTAAGTAACCATCTTGGGAGTCTCCTGGTTGCAAGTAACAGAAAGCCAGCTCCAAGGGAGAAAGGCATGGCCTCGTGTAATGGAAAAGTCCCTGACGTCAAGGCCTGGCTGCAGGCACGTGTGACTTGGCCCTGAACGTCATACGTCATCGGAACTGTGTCTCCACCTTACAGCTCCATTGTCCTCTCGAGACCTCATGCCCAGAGGCCACAAGGGCCACCAGAGCTCCAGGCTTGGACCCCAATGACCCAATGTCCATGGCATGAACAGCTTTGGGGAGGTTTATCAACTCTCATTGACTGTCCCCTTCCCATGTCCCATCTTCATCGTCAGGACCCTTTAGGGGGGTGCCCGGGGGGGCTCAGTCAGTTGAGTGTCTGGCTCTTGATTTCGGCTCAGGTCATGACCTCACGGTTCAGGAGTTGGAGCCCCACATCAGACTCTGTGATGGCAGCACAGAACCTGCTTGGGTCCTCCTCTCCCTCTCTCTCTCTCTACTCCTGGCCTGCTTGCTCACTTGCACTCTTGGAAGGAAGGAAGGAAGGGAGGGAGGGAGGAAGAGACTCATTTAGGGCATCAGAGGCATCCGAGGGCTTTCCCCCCAGTGTCCCTGGGCTGGAAGGAGAGGGTGAGGGGCTGTCAGTGGGCAGATGTCGGGGTGATCTTCAAGAATGCTTCCCCACACAACCCCCAAGCCCACCGCCCTGCACGGTCGCCCTCAGGGCCCCGGAGTGGAGGACGTTTGGAAAGCAGCCAAGTCAGCCCATTCTTTCTAGAAACTTAAACCACTGACTTCTGCAGCCCAGGTGTCTGGCCCTTCCTCCGGGCCCTCGCGCGTGGGCTCTGCCTCCAGAAAGGACCACTTCTGGGAAAGCCCCCCATGTTGGTCAGTGAATCGCGGAGAAGATGGTTCCCAGAACCGTCTGCTCGTCGCCGGGAGAGGGGGCAGAACGACCCAGGCCTCCGAGACAAAGCGGGCACGCGGGGATGAGATGTCCCTGCCGGGCACCTGTTCCAGACTCCTGTCCCAGCTCTGTTCAACCCCCCTACATATGTGTGCGGACACTCACCCTCTTTTTTCCCTCGAAAGAACAGACCGTTTACCTCGGGAAAGGTTGCAAACCTCACGTGCAGTTCTGGGCTGCGGCGGAGCTGGCGGGTGCCTGCCGGGACGGGGCCGGAGAGCAGCTCCGTTGCTCCTCACTTGACTTGATTGTTGACTGCCTTATCGAGCTGGGCTATTTGCAGGCTCATCCTGCCCGGGGAAGGCGACGTCTGAGCTGTCAGAACTAGGGTGGGAGCAGGGACGGGATGGCGAAGGCCCCGCCTGCCCAGCCCCCTCCCTTGCAGGGGACAGAGGGGGTTCCTGGAGCAGAAGAGGGAGGTGCGACCGTTTGCTCTCTGGTCTCTGTCCTGCTCCTAGCTCTGCCCTTGAGGGCTGTGCCCCCAGTTTTGCCCTGCGGTGAGCCTCTCCTCAGCACCCTGGCCTGTCGCCTGTTCCTGGAATGTCTTTCTAGCGTCAGACTCAGGCCAAACCCAAAGAGCCAGCTACACACCCAGCCAACTCATTTCCAGGTCCTCAGCCCACAGGCCGGGAGCCAGGAGGGGACCAGAGTGATGGGCGGCAGCGGGGGGGGGGGGCGATTTCCTCGGGCCACATGGACGCGACCCTGTGCTCAGGTCACTGAGTGTGCCCTCTGCACTCTGCTTGGCCCTGAGGCTGCCCGGGGAGTGGGCTGGGCAGGCACAACCCCTCATTTCAAGAGGGGCCAGAGACCACTTGGTTAGGGCTCAGCCAGCCTGGAACCTAGCCCAGCCCCCCTCACCCACACCCTAGAGCCTGGGCTCCCAGCTTCCACACAAGCCATCCCCTGTCCCCCACGCTCCCTGGGTCCTGACCCCTAACCCAAATGACAGGTGTGCCCTGTTGGCCCGCGTCCTGGTGGCGCTGGACGCCCGGGGAGCAGAGAAATGCGGAGGAGAGCCAGGGGTCTGGCCCCGTCTCCTGAATGGAACTCTGGTGCTGAGATCCAAGGAGGAGGGAGGCTCAAGGACGCGCGGCTCCCGCTCTGGATTCGGCCTGAAAGCGGCGCTAGAAACGGCCTCTTGGGGAAGGCGCGCCTGACCCTGCCCAAGCTCAAGCCTCAGTGTTCCCGAACTTGGCCGCCTACACGTTGCCTCCGTGATCCTACCCTTCTCATCGCGCCCGCGCTGCCGTTCACGGGGTCTGTTCCCTTTAATCAGCTCCGGATGAACGTCCTTTTAAAAATGTAGCAAAACTATCCATGAAACCCCAAGTTGGATGCACTGTAAATGTCTTCTAATATCCGCTAAGGTCAGTAAACCCACAGCCATGAAAATAAAAAACCTCCACAGCATTCCACTGGAAATCGCCCCCACCCTGGGGTGTGCAGACCTTGGGCGGCGGTGCATCGGAAGCCCTTCGCCCAACTCTGGCCAAAGTAGGTGCTCAATAAAGGTGAGTCTCCCATGTGAGCCTGGCCCGGTGTGGGAAACGTCTTCTCCGGAAGTCTCCCTGTGGGAACATCAGCACTGATGTCAGAGAGAACAGTCCCTGGGCACCGGAAGCGCTTGGTAAATACCAGCAGGATGAGGCGGGGGGGGGGAGGAGGGAGGCCTGTGCGCGGCTGCTCCCGGGTCCGAGTCTGACAGACCCCAGAGGCCCCTGGGTGAAGGCCGTGTGGTCTCGTTTTGAGGATGCTTTGAGAAGCTCAAGGAGACCATTCAAGTCTCCCGGAACCGTCCTAGTATTCGAGGACTCAGTGAAGTGTGAGGTCGGTAGTCTGCCTTAATAATGGACGTTATTAACAGGACCCTGAGTCGTTAAGAGAAGGTTCAACGATGCCGAGTATGTTATCTTAACTCGGGCAGGGGCCCAGGGGCCCAGGGAGGCTCCCTTACCCAGAACCCTCTGCCCCCCAGAAACGCCAGACTTGCAGAGCCTCCGAACAGCTCTGTGAGTTCTGACAGTCCTCCGCCGTGCTTGCTTGAACTATTGATTAAACCCCCTGCTTCCCTGATAGAGCATTTTCTCAATAATGCTAATTTTAGTAATTCATTAAGTTGGGCCTGACAGTGTGTCTGCCTCTAACATGTGTAATGAGCCAAATCATGAAATTAGTTAACGCACGAGCTCCACGGTGAAACAGGTAATTGGCCAAGCGTCGCCCATCGACTCGGCACGCAGCCGGCGGGATGTGAAACCCCCGTGCGCCGACCCGGGCCGAGCCCTTGAGCTACTCCGACTCGTCTCAGAGCCGGAATGGGACTTTTACCATTAGGACGGATGAGTCATCTTGTTTTTGAAGCGCTTTGTGTGAGAAAGACGTTCTGCCCCGGACCGTCATTATTCATCTCAGAGTTTAATATCCTGAGACATCAGGAAGCTTCCCACAGCATCTAAATTAAATTCTTTCTTCTGAAGCTCAGATCCATTTCCTTCTGAGGAGACAGCAAACCGCCAGCCACCACCGTCTGGGGTGATGGGAGATTCATAGATTTGCACGACTCTCTGATCCAGACCCCAGTTTCTGGAGGAAACCACGTGCACAGGTGGGCACGTGTCCTGCACAAGACCACAGGGACGTAGCGCTGGTTTGAGAGCCCCCGACCCCACCCCCGGCCCCAGATCCACCCCGTCACTCATGCGAGGGGGTCTGCGGAGCAGGTGTGAGAGAGCCACGGGTGTGGCCTGTGAAGGATCAGAACAGCTAAGTCACACGGAAGGAAGTCACAGTTGGCTTTGAAAGTCTATGAAAGGCTATCTAGCATCACTCATAATAAGAGTGACACAAGGCATCTCTTGGATAGGTGTGATCCTAGATTTTGGCAACATCTCGCTTGGCTGGGCCTGGGGACGCACGAAGCCCTCGGAGGCTGTGACTTCCTAGGCACCACTGACAACATCCACGCAGACTAGAAACAAACACACTGTGTGATGTGGCCGCTCCCTCTCTAGCAACTTGTCCCACAGACATGGTCTCGCCTCATCCAGTTCCAGGAGGCCCCAGGACGACGGATGGGCAGCCATGGGGGGCGGTGACGGACAGCGGCCCGCCCGCACAGGGCTCTCAGCCGCCCAGGAATGGTCCGTCCATCCTCACGGATGCAGAGCTGTCTCCAGAACAGCTGCTCACAGAGAAGAGCGACGTAGGGAAAATGCACACGAGATGCAGCTATTTGCATAAAGAGTCAAAGGAGGGCCATTATGCATAAACACGCATGGAATCTGCATATGCATGGATGTCCCCAGAAGGGTGGCGGGAAAGTGGTACCCATCGTGGCTTCCAAGAGGCAGGTGGGGAGCCAGGAGAGGATGGAGACAGACCCTCCTTTGCTCCTTCTGTTGTTGTTTGGAGGCGCGTCTGTGTGTGTCTTTCTCACACGTGCAGCACAGGCTTACATGTGTATCAGTGCAGATCACAGCCTTCAAAACCAGCCTGGCTTGAGGGCCAGCTCCACCGTCGCCCCCTCCTAGCACCTAGGACTCAGTTTCTTCATCTGTAGAATGGGGGAGTCCTGAGAGGCAGCCGAGGCAGGGGCACGTGGGAGCTACAGCTTCTACAGCTCCCTTGGGAACAGCAAGGGTGATTTTCTCTACCCGCACACGAGTGTTCCCAGACAGCTCAGGTGCCCCGCTTGGTCTTGTTTCAAAAGTCAGAGGCAGATCTGCTGAGCGGGACCTTGGCTGCGCCCCAGGGGCCTCCCGCTCCCCTTTGCCAGCCCCTGAGCTCGCCCAGGAACCTCTCATCCACACCCCACTTTTGGTTGTCGGGTCCCAACGTTCTTCCCTTTCTGCCTCACGACTCGCTGGAGACTGGGGCCCTGCGAGGGACTGGTGTCCCCTGGGTTACGGGACACTTAGGAATTCTTGGCAAACAATTGACAGTGGCAGAAAAGGGCACAACCACTTTGGAAATCCTGACGGTTCCTAATTAAGTTGAATGCCAAGGTATCACGGGACACAGCAATTCCACTCCTAAGAATTTACCCAGGAGGGATGGAAACATTGTTACAACAGTGTTCAGAGCAGCTTTATCCATTAAAGCCCCAAACTGGAAACAACCCAAGTAGCTATCAACAGGGAAGGGGTAAACAGATCGAGAGACATCCAAAGGATAAAATGTATTCACGCAAGAAAAAAAATAACAAAGTGCCAATATGCAGAGCAGCACCGATGACCCTCAAAGCGGGACGGTTCGGGAGAGAAGCAGCCTGAACGTGTCCGTCTGGGTCTGGGTCACGTGCATCTGTGTCGTCCCACAAGTTTGCCAAAACCAACCTGGGGTCCTAGACACTCAAATATCAATCGCCTCTGGGTCACCAGGGTTGAGGTTGGGGGAGAGCAATTAACCTGGGAGGAGGCGGGGAGAACGTTCTAGAATGAGGAAGATGCCCCATGGCTCGATAAGGAAGGTTATACCTAGGGGGATTCGGGTTGCGGTACACGGAAAATGTGAGCATTTCACTCAGGGTGAATCTACCTCAAACAAGCCAGAAAGGCAAGGGGAAAAACTACACATTTCCCAAAGCCAGATTTCTAGCCGGCTTCTCCGTCAGTGTCTCTTACATTTTTTGTTTTCTTCCAAAAATATTTTAATATTTGTTTTTGAGAGAGAGAGCAAATGCACACAACCGGGGGAGGGGCAGAGAGAGGGAGACACAGAATCCCAAGCAGGCTCCAGGCTCTGAGCTGTCAGCACAGAGCCCGACGCGGGGCTCGAACTCACAAGCGGTGAGATCATGACCTGAGACGAAATAGGAAGCTTAACCACTGAACCACCCAGGTGCCCTCGGTGTCTCTTAAGTTTTAAACTGTCCTAACTCTGGATGCGAACATCCCATTGGCAGGGCCCCCCCCCCCCCCCCGGGCTCCAAACGCACACACGTGACAAGCGCATCTCTTAAGCCTTCGGCCGCACGAAGACAGTGGAGGATAGTGAAGAGCGATGTTGCTGATGGAACTGCTCTGTGTCCATAACACTTCTGGGTATTTTATAGCCTCATAAGGAGACAGTTACGCATGCCGTTTCCTGGCCTCGGAATCGCTGAAGCCCTCTACGGAGGCCGAGGAAGATCTGTGTTGTCAGCTGTGGGGTTTTGTCTGCAGGGAGAGAGGCACCCGGAGCCCGCCTGCTGGTCACATGTTGGGAACAGTCCTTGGGTGACAGCCGAAGCACCTTTCTTGGACTCCTCTGTGGACCGGCTGCGACTGGGCCCCATCCGGCTGCCCATTCCCGCTTCTGAATGTTGACTTACCCTGCCCCCAGCTCAGCCTGCCCTGCCTCCACGTTGTGTCTCCTCCTTCCCGGCAATTCCAAAGAAGCTTCGCACCCTGTTGCTTTGCTAGGACCTCACAACAGCCCCGGGATACCCGGGATACGGGGGTCATGAGCTCCCTGCCCAGGACAGAGGGGGCGGGGCTCCAGAGGCTCCTGCAAGACCCTGCGGTGTTCACAGGTGAAGACCCGCTACCTGTCCCCTCCTCCCTCATCGCTCTCCGGCCCAGTCGCTCTGACTCTGCAGATGACCCTTTGTGCCCCCGGAAGTCTGCTCGAGTGCCTGCCTGGACAGTCTCACGCCCTCCCCGCAGTCTACACTGGCGGAGACCATCCAACAGTGGCCGGCTCACTGTTCAATGTGAGTGAGTCTCATAACCCTGTGAGGTCCTCACTTGTTTGGACATTGGACCCTCCGTGTGAGTGACTCAGGCAATAGCTCAGGGCCGAACCGACCTGGGGGAGGGAGACGGGGAGAGAGAATGCTCGATAATGCGGATTGATGGACTGATTGGCTCGCACCCCATTGGCAATCTGTTTTACAGGACTCCTGGGGCATACACTCTTCCTGATTAGATTCTTGCTCCATCAATTAAGGCTGCTGTGTGTGGGCCTGCTGCGTCAGCGAAAGATCAAACTCTAACTAATGTTTCGTGCCTGGGCCTGGAAAGCTGAGCCTGGATCCCAGGCTGGGAGGCAAGACTGTGAAATGTCAAACATGCCGTGTCCTGCAAACACACTGTGACTAGGACGACCGTTAGCATTTGGGTGAAGGTGGCATGCTGCTCACGGGGATGGGCTTCGAGATTCCTGCTCAACTGCAAGGTCATGGCGCCTTCATCCGTCTATCAGCCGTGTTCATCCCCAGAATCGAACAGTCACATGTGTCACCAAACCACAAACGCCACGGTAAACTATCTTTAGCCCTCAAGTACAGCCTCCCAGCTGTCGGCTGGGGCGGAGCTGGGGAAGGGCGGAGGCAGGTGGCTCAGGAATGGCCCCTTAGGTCCCGACCCTCCGCACAAAGTTTCCAGCAGGTGCTTAGATTGTGAAGTTCAGGGGCTCAAAGCCGTCCCCCGGGGAGGTCACTTGGCTGGCCACGCCCAGCTGGAGAGCAGACGTGCCCCAGCCAGCTGGGCCTGTCTGCACAGGCAGGGGCGAACCCCAACCCCCTGGGGAGGGGCTGTTTGTTATTTTTCTTTCTTGGTCCTTTAAAAAAGCCATATGCTGGGGCCCCAGCTGAGGGAGCGGCCCTTTGAATGGGTAAGAAGCCTGGTAGGCTGACAATAAGCCCCGCCCCGCTCCAGACCTGGCTCCGCCCTTCGCTCCGCCCAGCATCAGCCTTGGAGCAGGGCAGCAGCGCTGGAGCGCCTGCCTTTGCCATCACACCTGACTGGAGCTGCCAGGCCCAGAGGAGCCACAGCCATGTGCCCTTCGAGCAGCCAACATCATCAAGTGATCGAAGCAGTAAATTAGATTCCTGATATTATAAATTAAAAACTATGCTAACTTTTATTTCACATTGCCGACCCTACATGCAAAACCACATTAAAATGCGAGGAAGGAGGTGAGGGAGAGGCTGGTCAGGAGGGGGATGGGACCCAGGGAGCAAGAGGCAGCAGCTCTCCTCACCCCTCCCCCACCCCGGAAGAAGATTCCCGAGAGTCCGTACCTTGCGAATCTCTGACACGGGATGGGAGAGCTAACATCAACCATGAAACAGGATCTGACTATATATAACATAAGCTTCCTGGGTGCCCCTCTGGGTCAGGGCTGCAGACACCTGCTAGGTGGGGGACATCTGACAGGGACTTCTTGAGTCTCTGGTCCTGGGTGGCCATGTTAGTTGTCCCCCCCTCCCCATTCTCCCAGGGCCTTTTCCTGCTCCAGGTGGCTGCCGCAGGCTGAGAAATTAACCTGGGGGTTCCCCGGGGCCCAACGTGATCTCTTCAATAACTTTAATTTGAATTTCTTCCCTACAAGAGCTCCTGGGGGGCTCACTTGGTTAGTCATCTGGCTTCAGCTCAGGTCATGATCTCACAGTCCATGAGTTTGAGCCCCGTGTCGGGCTCTGTGCTGACAGCTCAGAGCCTGGAGCCTGCTTCATGTTCTGTGTCTCCCTCTCTCTCTCTGCCCCTACTTGCGTGCACCCTCTCTCTCAAAAATGAATAAACGTTAAAAAAATTGTTTTAAATTAATTTCTTCCCTGCATTCACAGGGCCTTGAATCTGCGGGGAGTGCCTGAGTTAGGAGCCACCAGGGTCACCTGACTCTCAGCGATGTGTCCCCTCCTCACCACCTATTTGCACTTTCTAAAAGTGTCCGGCATGGCTGGGGTGACAGATCCCTGCCGTCAGCCCTGAGGTGGCGGCACTGGCGAGAGGCCGTGGGTGCCGGGCCTGTGCAAAAGGCCACTTCCCTGGGAAAGAGCCCCGAGGATTAAACAAAGATGGCTCGTTCTGGCAAACTTGGGAGGGGAGGTCTCCGGATAACGTATGTCAGGCTGCACGGCTCCAAAAACGAGTCTATCTCCGGCTCACTGAGGAAATCCAGGCAGAGGCCCACATCTGGCTGTTCGGGCTGTGCGCAGGCTCGGGAGGGAAGGGCGTGCGCCCTGGGCTGGAGCCGGGGCGGCTGCTCTCTCCGCGCTGGGACTTCTCAACATGGGGACTGAAAACCAGCCCGACAGTCAGTGAGCGGGGGGCAAAGGTGGAGTTTTGGTTGGGGGGGGGGCGTCCTCTCCTTTCCTCCAATCAGCTTCTCTCTCTTTCTTTCAAGAAACAAGCCAATGGGAAGCGTTGCATTCATCAGAACTTGCTTACTTTTTTTAATGTTTTTTATTTATTTTTGAGAGTGAGAGAGACAGCGTGAGCAGGGGAGGGTCAGAGAGAGAGGGAGATACAGAATCCGAAGCAGGCTCCAGGCTCTGAGCTGTCAGCACAGAGCCCAACGCAGGGCTCGAGCCCACAAACCGTGAGATCATGACCTGACCCGAAGCTGGACGCTCAACCACCTGAGCCACCCACATGCCCCAGAGCTTACATTTTTAACCAACCATTTGATCATCTAACCCTCTATCCTGATAACTAGCACTGTGTTTATCCATATGTTCAAAGATCCAGAACTTTTTCCACTCCTTCATTTGACCATCTGTCTGGCCATCTGTCCTTCCCTGTTTATCCGTCAGTATGGGCAAAGGTCCTGGGGTGGGAACCAACTAGCAGAGTCCCACCAACTGAAAGAAGGCCAGAGTGGGTGACACGGGGGCAGGCAGACGAAAAGGAGGGACAACCTGTGGCCAGGATCCCAGCTCTGGTTTCTCTCCAAGTGAGGGGAGAGCCCCGGAGGAACTTCGAACCTGGTTTAGACTTTAAAGTAATGTGGGGCCGGGGAGGCCTTGATCCCTGGAGATTCTGAGTCCGTCGCCCCCGGCAGAGGGAGGGGTCACTATTTCTGTAGGGTTCGGTGTTCCGGCAAAGAGGGACAATTCTGTGGCCTCCCACCCCTCCACCATGGTGGTGGGGAAACCGAGGCCCTGAAGGGTCAGCGCGTTTCCCAAGGTGAGGCAGGCTGCTGACTTCCCGGCAAAGCTGTGCCAACGGAGGCGGGACACTGGAGGTCAGAGACGTCCTGAGCCTCTGCTAATCGTACCTCGGGCAGGATGGAAGAAAGGGGCTCAGAAAGGACGGGGTGGGTGTGGATGAGCAGCGCGAAACTGGGCTTGTAAAAGAAAAATCCACTTGTGCTCCTTCTCAGGAAGAAGGCTGCGTGTGGCCTGAACTGCCCCTCTGGCTTATTCGGTTTTGCCTTCAGATCAGAAGATTGTAGTTATTACACCCCTAGGATTGATTGGTGCGGAGGCAGCTCCGGGTCCGCACCTCGCTCTTTGTCTGCTCCGATCGGAACGGAATGGGGTCTCACTTCCTCCCTGGGGGTGGGGTGGGGGCATCTCCAGGGTGCTAAGCAGAGACCGCAAAAGGTGGGGGTCTTCCGGGGCAGATGACCTGGCAAACTGCTCTCCTAACGCACTTGAGCCATGATTCCCCGGGTTTGACTTGCGCCGACACACTGCTCGCCCGGGGTGTGCGGAGGGGTGTGATCCGAGCCGCCAGCGGCTTCCCGCCCCCAAGGCCGTGGAAGGCGGGCCCCCACCCTCGGTGGGGTGGTAATTACCCATTGATCATCTTCAGGCTCTAACCTTAATCCCTTTAAGCCTCAGCAAATAACCCCTAATTCACAATCACCTGAAACGCTATTGATTTTTTTTTTAATTTAACTTGCAGTATTTTTCCACCCACGAAGCCCCTGCAGAGGGAAGGGAATGATTTCGGGCTCCCTCCCCAGAGCCATTAACGTACCTCCCAGCTCCCCTCTCCAAAAAGTCCCTATCTCCCAAGCACAAAACAAGCATTATTGTTGTTATTATTATTATTATTATTTATTGTAGCTTAATGACCTTTCACTTTCCGAACAGCTCCAAGAACAAAGTCAAGTCCCTCGCGGGCATTAATTTTGCGATCTGTTATTAACCTGAAGTCCTAAGACGTGAACGACCATGTTCCCTTCTGTGTGTTGTGGGGAGGTGGGCGTCCGAGGGCCGGCCAGGTCCCCCCCCACCCCCCGCTGTCCTGGGTCAGGCAGCCGTGTGCTTCCGTCCACATGACCGGACTAGAGACGCCGGTGGACTTCCCACCTGTCCTGCTGCATCGGGGGCCAAGTAAGGACGGGCAGAGACTCTGTGCCGGGCTGTTTTGCCAAGCTCTGCCCTCCGTGCCTCAGCTGCAGAGATGAGTCAGCAAGGAGGCTCCGTTAGCACCAGCTGCGCGCTGGGGGGTCGTTTATCAAGGGCCAAATCCCCCCCAAGTCAAGTCTTCCCTCGTCAGTTAGGTTCGGGGGGGGGGGGGCACAGGGAAGCCTCACGGGATGGGGGGAGGGACCCTGTTTGGGAATCCGATTCTATTGCTCCTGGCTCAGCCCCAGACGAGCTGTGCCTTGTCGGGCCAGGCCCTCCCGTCCCCCCCAGTGTGCTCCCTTCATCTATGATACAGGTGAGAGTGACAGTGACCACACACACACACCACACACACGCATGTACCACCCATGCGCAGGTGCCCGCCACACCCACACACCACACACGTGCATCCCCACTGCACACGCACAAACACATGAACAGACAGAATGTGCGAAACTGGCGTCCCCCCCCCGCCCCCCGCCGAGTAAGGGCTGTGGCTTGAACCAGTGTCCCCGTAAGATGTCACCGTGTGGGGACAGCTTGGCGACAGTACATGGGGCCTCTCTGTACTATTTTTGCAGTTTCCTGTGACCCTATCATTATTTCAAAATTTAAAAGCTGTTTCTCCGGAGGCCATAACACCACCAGGGTTGGGACAAAACTCAGGGTCAGCGCTGAGCACCTAGTGCCGAGTCTGGCGTCCGTATGTGTTCAACAAACGGGGTTGATCTTTGACCTGTAGGTCTATGTATTAAACCAGCAGCAGCTCCGTTTGCCAGAAAATCGGAATATGGTGTTTGTCGAAAGAGTGGCTGTCAGGTTTGGCAAAAGGGAAACTTTTGTCTTTTGCGACGGCTCACCGTTCTCCGGGCGGAGGGTTGCTGCTGGCAGAGGTGGACACAGTCCGCCCGGATGTGCTGTTCGTTGCTGGGTCCAGGCAGGAAGGAGGGCTGGAAGCGGACCCACAGAACCGGGGAAAACTCGGAGCGGGCGTGGGGGAGAGCAGCGGGCAGGGGTGAGGCTGGGCTGCCGGTTGGCCCAGCGCTCAGAGCCTCCCGTTTTCTCAGCCTCCCTCCAAGACTTCAGGTCTCCTGGGAGTAAGGCCACGCCCCCTTAGACTTCGTTAGGTTCTGACTCCATTCTGGATCTCAGGCACAGATGTCACCTTCTGCAGGGACCCCAGCCTTGCTCCCGACTCTGTGGGTGCATGGAAAGTGCCAGTTTTGTGTCAGCCTTTACAGTTGGCTGGGGTGTCACAGGCAAGGCTAAACCCAGACCCGGGGGCCGATCCCGCCACTGCTGTGTGGCCTCGTGCAGGGCCCTTAACCTCTCTGGGCCCTGGCTTTCTCTTCCACAGACCATCGAAAACGCTTCCGTGTTAACACACGGGGAAACTGGGTGAGGGTTTGACAGGAACCCTCCAGACTACTTTTATAACTCTCCTGTAAGTCTGAAATTATTTAAAAATCAACAGTGAAAATGAACCCCAGCACTTCCTTTGCTTTTCCGAGGACTAGAGATGGCAAATGCAAAATGCTTAGCGCTGGGCGTTCACCAGCTTCTGTATAGCAGGAAACGGCCTACCCACGAAGTCTTCTCCCTTCTTTTCCTTATTAACCCCCCTGTTGTGACCTATGTCTCAACAAAAAGACGGGTCCAACCTGAGGCGGTGACAGCAATGAAAGGAATCGAGTAGGAAAGCACCTCCTGGCCACCATAGACTGGGGCGGGGGGTGGGGTTCTCTGCCCTTGAGATCACAGCCACAACCTTAAAAGCAAGTTCCCGGGCCCCAAGTTCACCGGCTGAACTTGTTGCTGCTTCCCACTCTCACCAAGTGTTACAGGCCGCCTTCTCCCAGGACCACACAAGGCAAGAGACGGTGGCTCTGGCTTAGGTCCCATCCTAAAAGCCAGCGAGAATAAAGGAAGGCTCAGCGTCCTACTGTGGCCGGTCCTCCAGATTCTCTCTGGCAAGCCCGTTGCGGTCTGTCATTCTGGAAGGCGGGGGAAGGTGAACGATGCCTTCCATCCATTTCTGCCATTACAGCAGGAGGAGTCCCTGATTATATCTACGGGGAGATTTGGCGATGGAAAGGCAATTCGATTAAACAAAAGCAGGCACAGGGGAAGTTTGGAAGGAGGGTCGATGGCCAAAATGCTTCATCCAAATAAAAGTCCCCCACCTGGAGGCTGCAGAGAAGCTGCGTCCAGCGTGAGATTTACAGCCCTGAGCATTGCCTCCGCTGGGTAATAAACTGTGTCCTCTAATCAATACTGACTCTGGGCTGCCCGCCTGCAGCATGGCCGCCCATTTAGCAAAGTCACTGAGTAATGGAAAACGCAATCAAGTTGTATAATGAATCTGGGTAATTGGATGGACTAGGCAGAACGGTCCGGCTAAATATATTCAGTCCAGCACATTAATTAAAAGCTTGACACTCCCAGCACCATCCAAAGCGCCCATTAATGCTCTTCTGAATCCAAAGGTCAGACACAGCGGATGAGTAACAAGACGGAGCTACCATCGCCCAACTCCCGGGCCGGCATGATGAGTGCGTCCACGGCGCTTGGCGTCACCTGGAGGTCTTGCCTCGGGGGTGCTCTGGGCACCTCTGGGCCGGAGCAAGAGGAGGGGCCCACAGCTGCATGGGGGGGGGGGCTGACACATCTTGTTTCGTCTGCACAAGGAGAGGCTGATCCTCACTCCCCTCACATCGAGCTCTGCAGGCATACACAGAAGCGGCTCGTCCAAGATCAGAGGTCAGCAGATTAGGGGTCAGATCTAGTCCATCTGGCTCCAGGGCCATAACAGAGTACTTATTTTATGGAAAAAAAAGCAAAGACATTTTGTGTAAAGCAAAAGAACGGAAGTGGTGGCGTTCCCTATAGGAAGGAGAGAAGCTGTGTGTTCTTGGGCAAGTTGCTTTGCCTCTCTGGGCCCTGTCTCACCTGTCTGTAATTGAACAGACCCCCTCATCTCTGGGATTCGAAACTGCTTCAAAGAGAAGGAGGCTGTCCACAGTTCCAAAGGAAAGCCTGCCCAGGCGTGACCACTAGGCTCTGTCCGGAATCTGATAAACTCACAGGCCAAAGATGGCACTTGGCTTTCCTTGACCTTCGTGGAGTAAAGAGCCCTCAGAACAGCTCGCTTCAGTGAGCACACGGGCACCCTGGGGGCCGGGAGGTGTGCGTTGTTTGGATGAGTCTTGACAATTGACTCCGGGGTCTTCAGTCCCACCTGGCTCTCTTTGAAGGCACAGACAGGGGTCTTTGGACTCCCCACATCCCTAGAAGCCCAGGACTCGGGCCCAGCAGAGTCCCACTGCCAGCTGGCGCCAGTGCTCCCCGCCTGTGGGGCCCCCGATCAGCCCCCGAGTACGCACACCCATAGCCCCCATTCCTCAGACGGGGGCGGTCAGAGGCTCAGACGTGGCAGCCAGCAGGACGGCACACTCCTCCCTGCCAGGCCTGCTCTAGGGCCTCCCCCCTTCTCGGGGCTCTGTGCCTCCAGCTTTGAGAGGATTCCGTGGAAAGAATGTGTAAGACATTCCATTTTTCCACGAAAAACGGAAGCCGTGCCAAGAGTCAAGGCCCAGCCACCTCCTTTGACAGGTCAGCGAGTTAACACCATCCATCGGAATCACTGACCTCCACCCTCTGGCTTAGGGACTGCCCTTCTAGGAATTTTCCCTCCCAACGCACTACGTGCCCACGCTGCCAGAGTCCCCCGGCGCAGGATCTCTGTGACTGCCATCCACACCCCCAGCTCAGGGGAGGGGGCCCTAACAGAAATGGAGGGATGTCTCACCGTGAGAATGCCACTCAAGGGGGCCGATCTGTATTCCTTCATTCAGCGTGAGTGTTTCCTGGGTGTGAGCTACGGGCCAGGGGCCAAGCTGGTGACCAGGGCAGCCGGACCTCGCCCCCCAAATCTGGACTCATGTGGAAAGATGTGCCGGCGGATCCAAAGGAGAAAAATCTAGTGCCACCGACTGAGCGGCACGCGAGGGGATCTCCTGTAGTTGCTGTGATGTAAGATACACGGACACACGTGTGTGCGAACCTGGAAAATGGAACCTTGGGGTCAAGGAGGCGGGAACATGTTTTCTTTCCGTTGTGTCTCCTTTGTTTGTGTTGGCAGCATCGTAAATAGATATTATTCTATATATAATTAAAAAAAAAAAGAGTTTGGGTTTCAGGGCAACTGGGTGGCTCAGGCGGTTAAGCATCTAACTCTTGGTGTCTGCTCCGGTTGTGATCTCACGGTTCGTGGGTTCGAGGCCCTGCAGAGCCTGCCTGGGATTCTCTCTCTCCCTCTCTCTAGTGCCCTATCCCCACCCCCCTCTCTCTGTCTCTCTCTCAAAATAAATAAATAAACTTAAAAAAATTAAAACCTTTTTCACAGAGTTTGAATTTCAAACTCCTAGGACTGACCCTGCGGTCAGTGGATAAGGTGGAATCCTCCCTGTTCCTGGAACAGGCCCCGCCCTCCGAAGCTCGGAGCGAACTCACATCAAAGTCCGGCGGTTGACAAATGGCGCGGGTGAGCAGCAAGGGGCTGTCCTGAGGCCACTTGGCCCCGGAACCTGGACAGGGAGGACCCTGGCAGGAGCACCCACACCTCGCCAAGACCGCTGGGCTGCCTTCTCCCCGCCATCAGCCTATTCTGGCCACCCTTTCAGTGTCTGGCTTTGTCTCCTCAACAAATGTTCACTAGGTGAACCCATGAATTCTGTTTCCATGAGGCTTTGACATGGCTTTGGCTTTGACAAGCTCATGTCCTGGGGGAAGTACTGAGTGGCCCTGAAATGTAAGCACATAAATGTATGCATCCATCCAGCCACCTATCCACTCGTCCATCTACCTGTCCATCCATCCACCCATCCATCCATCCATCCACCCAC
>PJEM01017364.1:0-22284 GCA_004023845.1 Helogale parvula
TCTCTCTCTCTCTCTCTCTCTCTCTTTCTAAAAAATTTAAAAAAGTTAAAAAATTTTTAAAAGGAAAGAAAAAGCTTTGGGGTGCCTGGGTGGCTCAGTCAGCTAAGCGTCCAATTTCAGCTCACATGCTTATCTTGCAGTTCATGAGTGTGAGCCATGTGTCTGGGCTCTGTGATGACAGCTTAGAGCCTGCTTCGTATTGTGTCTTCCTCTCTCTTGCCACTTCCAAGAAGAAAAGGTTATGTGAGCACAAACTGAGAAGACAACTTGGCTACTACCCAAGGAAAAAGTCTTCCATAAACTCCATGAACCGACCATGCTGCCACCTTGAATTCAGACTTACAGTTTCTGAAACTCTGAGAAAATAATTTCTCTTGTTAAAGCCAACCCAATCTATGGTATTTTGTTATGACCGCCCAAGCAGAATAAGACAGTTATCATCATCATGATATTACATTAAATACTATATATAATTTATTCAAAAGATACTATATATTGAATTTTGTAATAGGAGTTTTCTTGACAGGTCAGGAGTAGAATTCTTTTTCATTAGATGTAAAGAAAGTAGTTGAAACTTAAACATCTTTGAATAGTTTGCAATTCTTGATACATCTTGTTGTTCACCAAGTAGTCGTGTGAAAAAGATCATTAGGCAAGTGATTCATAGAAGGGAGGAATTTATCCATACATACTGAAATCAAATTTGGTCTCTCTTTTTAATTTTGGTATTTATATCTTCATTTGACCACCACTTCCCATTTTTTGCCCATACCCCTCTCCAAGAATCTAACTTACAGACTCAGTGTAGACAATCTGAGGGCCATTTTAAGTGTGTCGTCTTCAACCTATAAGCCAAAAAGGAGTCAACTATTCAAACATTACTTTATATTCAGTGATTTATCCTATGCTGTGTGTATGCATGCAGGGACTATGCTGCTATGACTATTAGGCCTCTTATGATCTATTTCAGTGTTTTTATTGACTCCATCATTTACTAGCTGCTTGACCTTGGACAGCTAATTTCTATATTTTAGTTTCCACATGTAAAAAAGTTGATAATAATACCTATTTACTGGGTGTATGTAATGATCAAATAGCTTAATATCTGTACTAGGCACTATTGACATGTAAGCTTTAGGGGTTTTTTTTTCTTTTTTTTTTTTTTAGTTTATTTATTTTTGAGACAGAGAGAGACAGAGCATGAGCGGGGGAGGGACAGAGAGAGAGGGAGATACAGAACCTGAAAACAGGCTCCAGGCTCTGAGCTGACAGTACACAGCCTGACACGGGAGCTCAAACCCACAAACCGTGAGATCATGACCTGAGCTGAAGTCGGCTGCTTAACCAACTGAGCCACCCTGGCAAGCCGCTAGGTTATTTTTCTTTTATTGTAGTCATTGGTATTATTTATTTATTTTTGCTGCCATTATAAATAATACTTAGTAATCTTATAGGTGGTTTGTGTGATGATCAAATGGTTTAATATATGTGCCTGGCAAAAATTAAACACTGTTGAAATGTTAGCTGTTTTTGTTGTTACTGGTATTGCCTTTATTACCATTATCAGTAATAAGTTTGAATGCCATTTGAGAGATAAAGATTATCTTTGTGATTCCCAGACTTGTTTATAACTTAGAACCTAGACTTATATGCCATCATATGTATGTATTTTAATTTTACTTATTAAGATTATTATTTTAGTAATATTTTGGTGTGAATCATACTGGATTCCTCTATAGAATTGTACTTACATGGAAAATTTAATATAACTCTTTCTCACATCATACTCCCTCTTATGGTAATTACCACAATATCCATGGCTACTAACTCTTGATGTATATCTCTCATTTCTGAATTCTCTGTGTTCATAATGATAGGCTCTAATATGAAATCAGAAGTATGTACTGAGTGAAATTTTCCTTTTTCTACATAATTATGAATGTAGTGACTAATTAGTAAATGAAGCAGCTGTATTCATGTTGCATGTAGGAACTTTCCTTCCTTCCTCTCTTCCTCTGTCTCTGTCTCTGTCTCTGTCTCTGTCTCTGCAAATTAGCCATTTAATTGTACGCGTGATGTGTTTTACAATGGTGCTGGGTAGTCAGAAACATTTCTTGACCACTTTAGTTTGTTAGGCACCATGCTAGGTACTAGAGATGCCAAAAAAAATGAAGGCGAACTAATCCTTGCCCTCAGGGATCTTGTATTTTTAGTTAGTAAGGCAGGGAAATAAGCAGACAGAAGGACCCAATAGAGGTGAATGAGGAGGGAGTCCATATAAAGTAACATAAAAGTAGAGGTGCTTCGGTGGCTCAGTCAGATAAGCTCCCAACTCTTGATTTCGGCTCAGGTCATGATCTCACAGTTAGTGAGTTCAAGCCCTGCATTGAACTCTGCTTACCGTGTGAAGCCTGTTTTGGATCCTCCGTCCCCCTCTTTCTGGCCTGCTCATTCTCTCTCTCTCTCTCTCTCTCTCTCTCAAATATAAACATTAAAAAACATAAAGTAATGTAATTAAACAATCAAGTATATACAGTGTTTATATATACATTGTTTATATAGGTTAGGTTTGCAGATTGATGGAAAGAAACTATGCCCCCCCAAATCTCACCCTACATACATACCAATACACCATAAGTCTAGATTACTCTTTCTGTTAGCCAGGATACAAAATCGTATCTATATTGGTACAGATAATCCAGTATGGGCACTGATCATTCCTGAATGTTCTTGCAAGATATACCAAGAATGGAAAACCCTGACTGCTCATTACCTGGTCCATTTCTTAGAGTTGTGATTGCAGTGAGCAGCAATGAAGAGTGAGGTAATAACTTCTTTCAATAGTAGGCTTGCTTCTATTTATTATAAAAGTGGGGGTTGGGGAGTACCTTGGTGGCTCAGTCAGTTGAACCTCAGACTCTTGATCGCAGCTCAGATCTTGATCTCAGGGTTGTGAGTCCAAGCCCTGTGTTGGGCACTGCGTTCAGCTCTGTGCTCGCATGGAGCCTACTTAAACAAATTTTTTTTTCCTTAGGGATGCCAGGGTGGCTTAGTCAGTTAAGCCTCTGACTCTTCATTTCAGCTCAGGTCATGATCTCATCATTCATGAGTTCAAGCCCTGTGTGTTGGGCGCCACACTGACAGCACAAAGCCTGCTTGGGATTCTCATTTCTCTCTCCTCTCTCCCTCCCTCCCTCCCCCCGCGCGGCCCCCCCCCCCCCCCACGTATATATGCACACATTCCGGCTTTCTCAAAATGAAAATTAAATATAAAAGGAGGACCCCCACACACACACATAAGATCAGCGTTCCTCTCCTATGACACAACTCTGTGTGCACATGTGTTCATCCTTTGGCCCCTGACATCCTTTCCATGGGTCTTGGGAGGCATGAGGAGCCAGCATGAGCAGCACACTGGTATTCTGTTTTAAGTAGGTTTTGCTCTAAGTAATAAATTCCTAGGAGTCTCATGTCTTTTGCCATGAAATAATACTAGGCTAGCTTATTAGTGTCTGTCTATCTATGTATCTGTTGACATTCAGACACTTCAATTCCTGATAATATGAAGGTAAATTAGTTACACAGCAGTGGAAAAGAATTTTATTTCCTTTTGTCCTCAGGGTGCTAGCAGATTTCCAGAAGTCTCAGGCAGTGATACTGTCCATGCAAGAAAAGCCATGAGTTTAGAATGTTCACTCCATGCTGAAAATTTTAATTTTATATCAAAAACTTTGCATCTGGGAGAATTTACATTGAATTTATGCCCTTTTGGTATGGAAATGTTTAAAACCATGGCTCTTTAGCTTTATGATGGAAATATTTTGTCAACAAAACCATATTATTGCCCATGTGTGGAAAGTAAAGATAGTACTCAGGTTTTTCTGAGTATTGTCTCTGTTTCATTTTACTGTAGTTTTCAGCAGTGGGCTTTTTAAATGTTTGTTTATTTTGAGAGAGAGAGAAAGAGAACAAGAGAAGGAGGGTCAGAGAGAGCAGGAGAGAGAGAATCCCAAGCAGGTTCTGCACTGTCAGCCTGGAGCCATGTGCAGGTCCTCAATCCGATAACCTTGAGATCTCGACCTAAGCCAATATCAAGAGTCAGATGCTTAACTGATTGAGACATTCAGGTGCCCCAGTTTTCTGTAGTTTCCAAGAACCCATTTATACCACAATTTAGTAATTAAGTACAAGACTCTTACAAGATTTCAGGTGATAGAGATATTGATATATGTAGTTTGAGACTTCTGCATAGCACCCAGTGGACCTCAGCTCAACCCCTTAGTATTTATTTTGTTGGCTTCTTCCTTGTTGGGCTCCTGCTCTGACTTGGCATAAATAACTAGGAATAGACATTAACTCCTTGAACAGTGTATTCCCCTTTCCCAGTTCTAACAGGTAAGCATGTCTAACTAGCTTCCTAATGAGCAGCAGCACAAAGAACTCAAAATCAAACATATACCAATTTTTGCCATGTTTAAAAGTCAATGATTGCAAGAGTCAGGAGATATTTAATATTTATTAAAAATTTTGCATGTATGCAGCACTGTACTGGGCACTGTAACAGCCCAGAATATAATAATGTTCTCATTTTATCTGAAGAATATAGGGCAGACTTTGATTATATACTAATATAAACTATATGAAAAATAACTGCTTGTAGGAGTTCAAAAGTAAGTTTGAGTGAAAGTGGGGGTTATAAACATTCTGGAAGAACTTGGGTGAGGTCTAAAGAACAAACAGGATTTAAATGAGGAGGAAGTGAAACACTTCAGCTGTAACGGAGCAGAAGATGGGTGGAAGAGGAAGGATAAGAAGAGGAATACCTGCAACAGAACTCATAATGTGGTAGGGAAGTCAGTTCTCTAAAGAGATCATCTTAGGTAGTGAATGGAAGAGGATGACAATGAGAGAAGAAAGAGTTGAATGAATGAGTGTAAAGCGTCTGCTTTGGTTTTCCAAATATTAACTTCCATGTTTCTATTTTAGAAGGAAAGCTCTCAGGCTCCCCTTTTAGTATGCTGTTAGTTATAGGTTTTTCAGTATTACCATCATTGTGTTGGAGTAGTTTCCTTCTGTTTCTAGTTGGAGTATTTTTATCATACAAGAGTATTAAGCTTGTCAGATGCTTTTTCTATGTCAAGCAAGATGATCATATAGTATTTTTCCTTCATTCTGGTAATGTGGTATAGTACATTGTCATATGTTGAAACATCCTTGCACTGATGCCTTTTTAAATAATGTTTTATTGGAACAAAGCCAAAGTCATTTGTTTACATATTATTTGTGGCTGCTTTTGTACTATAAAATCAGAGATAAGTAGGTGTGACAGGCCATATGGTTTGCAAAGCCTAAAATGTTTAATATTTCCCAATTTCTGTTTCTAGAATCATCAGTATCTAAAGTCTTTCATATGTCTTTAGTGGGTATCAGCCAGTCTGGACTGATTAATATTGTATAATTTGCTTTTCTTAGTAAACTTTATAAACTTCTTGACATACAATAAGGAGTTTTAAGGAGGTTAATGGAAATTCATTAAATAATGATTTTAAGAGAAAAGTTGATTCAAATAATAAATTTGTTAATGTCTTTTCTAATTCAACTTCATGACTTGTGTTTTAAAATATCATTCTGTATTACTTAAGGAGTTTTATATATATTTTTTCTATAGGTGTATGTGGAATTCGATGATCTTGAATGGGATAAACGAGAGTGGGTTAAAGTTTATGAAGATTTTTCAACCTTCTTGGTGGAATACCACTTAATCTGGGCCAGAAGGATTGACCCTAGCCAGACTCAGGGATCAAAGAGCAAACAAATTCAGTGGCCTGCATTGGTAAGATCTATTCCTGTTTCATTAAGCATTTTCAGTTGTTTGTTTTAAAAGAACAGTAACTGAATATAAGCTCAGATTTATCTTGGTGATTATAGACTATTCCTGAAGAAGCTCTGAAGTATCTGGCAGAAATATTCAAATAACGGCTTTTATTTTGTTAAACAATTTTATATGTCTTTTTTGTTAGTACTCTTTTAGCATATTTAGTCTACAAATCATTTATTCTGTCCAATTAGAAATATATAAATTGCATTAAAGGTTACTAACAAATAGTTGACTAGTTTGAGTGTGATGGGGAGCAGTTTTTCTGAATGAGACTGTGTATGTGGGCGAGAAGAGGATACTTTTTATAAAGCATTCAGTAGTATGTAATTTTCCTTGGTTTATTAAATTTAGTAAAAATTGAGTGAATTCATTGTGGATGATAGATAATATGAAATTATATGTTCATGTACTAGATAAAATTACTTCATCTCAGGAAGTAGTTTATTTAAGAAATAATAGATTTCACAGTATTTTCAGCTAGAGTTTGAAGAGTTTTGTAAAAGAAACATACTAAGGATGCGTGGCTGACTTAGAGGAGCACGTGACTCTTGATCTTGGGGTCATGAGTTTGAGCCCCATGTTGGGTGTAGAAATTACTAAAAAAAAATTTTTTTTTTTTAAAGATACTAACTAAATAAGGTAATTCTATTAAGGAAAAAAGCTATATCTTGTTTAACCATTTTGCTATACATGTTCAAATGAAATAATGTTTTTACATTGATATTGAAGACATATTTTTAAATCCACTGAAATGTTATTTGTGATTTTGGTCTTTGGTATAAATACCATCAGGGCAGATACTTTCAGATATTTTTCAACATATTAAGTATTTACAAGAATAGATTTTCTTGCTAATAATTGTAGTGTCTATACATTTTATTTTTTAGTAAGACCTTTATAAATCTGAGGAAATAAGTGGTTAAAAAGAAAATGTAGGGAGGGAAAGAGAGAATAAAGTGAGTTGTATAGTATTTCTAAGAGAAAATACTTAACAATATTGAAAGATGAAAAATGATATCCACTAGCTATGGTTTTGGCAAGATACTTTGAATACTCTAGCAAAAGAAAATAATTTTATCTATGATAGATTTTAAGAAATTCATTGTTGAATGAATATATTGAATTGCTAACATGAAGATTTTAAAGCCATGACTAACTTATTATTTTATAAACTTTAACTCAAAAATTGGCTAAGGGAAGCCTGGGTGGCTCAGTTGGTTAAGCGTCCAACTCTTGATTTTAGCTCATGTCATGATCTCAAAGTTCCTGAGATCAAGCCCTCTGTTGGGTCCTATGCTAACAGCAGGGACCTGTGTGGAATTCTCTCTCTCCATCTCTCTTTGCCCATTGCTTTCACTCTCTTATCTCTCTCAGTAAATGAGTAAACTTTAAAGAAACTGGTTAAAACTTTACACGTGATTTTTGTATGAAAAGCCTCAAAAGCAGGAAGCAGTAAAAATAATACTAAAAAATGCTTCAGTATTATAGTTAAAGAATAAACAGAACGTTAGAAAACCTTTACCACATCTTAGAGACAGTTATTAAAATCAAGGTGAATTTCTTATATTCATAAATTACTGACTTTGGATGAAGTTTCTATTAGGAAATATTGTTTACTGATAATTTTTGTCAGGGGCACCTGGCTGGCTCAGTTAGGTAAGTGTCTCACTATTGATTTTGGCTCAGGTCATGATCTTGTGGTTCATGAGATCAAGCCCCACATTGAGCTTCGTGCTTGGGATTCTTTGTCTTCCCCTCTCTTTGCCTCTCCCCTGCTCTCATGCACACATGTTCTATCTCTCAAATAAACCTTAAAAAATAATTTTTGTCTCTATTTTAGATATTTCTTTTGAAAGCCTTTTATTTTTTTATATGTTTATGTATTTTTGAGAGTGTGCACACAAGTGGGGGAAGGGTAGAGAGACAGTGGGACAGAGAATCTGAAGCTGGTTCTGTGCTGACAGAAGCCAGACCAACGCAGGGCTTGGACTCCTGAACCATGAGATTATGGCCTGAGTCGAAGAAGGACACATAGCCAGCTGAGCCACCAGGTGCCTCTATTGAAAACCTTTTAACTTCACATAACTAATTAATCATGAGGTCTCTTTAAAACTCAGCTTATTTTTTCTTATACAAAAAAACCCTACACATTATTTTTAAATTTGGAAAATGCTAAGTGGTATAAAGTAAAAAATCATAATAATCATTCTATTTTCATGACCAAATAGTAGTCAGCTTCCTTCTTTGACATTTTCTTATAAAGTATTTCCCTGTCCTTCCACCGAAGAATTAAAGAATTTTTTAAAATTGTGGTAAAATATGCTTAATGTAAAATTTTCCACCTTAATCATTTTTAAATATAAAAGTTCAGTGGCATTGACTATATTCACCTTGTTATATGTACAATCATCCATCTATAGACCTTATTTCATCTTACAGAACTGAAACTCTCAACCTATTAAACAAACAGCAGCTCTCCATTTCTTCTTCTTCCCAGCTCCTGGCAACTCTCCTCTTAGTTTCATTCTCTATGATTTTGAGTACTCTAAGTATGTCAGTATAATCAGAATCATAGAGCATTATCTTTTTATGACTGGCTTATTTCACTTAACATGATGTTTGCATGGTTCATTTATGTTGTAGCATGTTTCAGAATTTCCTTCCTTTATAAGGCTGAATAATATTTCATTATATGTGTGTACCACATTTTATTTAATCATTTGTCTGTTGAAGGACCCTTACGTTGCTTCCACCTCTCACTTATTGTGAATAATGGTGCTATGCACATGTGTGTACATATATCTCATTCAGCAGTTTGGAATTGCTGAAGAAGTGGAATTGCTGGATCATATGGTAATTCTTTTTTTAAATTTTCTGAGGAACTGCCATACTGTTTTCCACAGTAGCTATAGTATTTTACATTCTTGGCAATACTTGTTGGTTTTAATTTTTGATAATAGCTATCCTAATGGATATGAGGTCGTAGTACCTCTTTGTGATTTTGATTTACATTTACCTAATGATTAGTGATATTGCTTATATGCTATTTGTTTACCTTGGAGAAATATCTATTCAAGTTTTGCCCATTTTTGAATCAGGTTGATTTTATGTTGTTTTAGGAATTCTCTATATATTCTGGATATTAATCCCGTATTGGATGGGATCTGCGAACATTTTCTTCCATTTTCTGGGTTGGCTTTTTACTCTCTAGATAGTGTCTTTTGATGCACAAAATTTTTTAAATATTCATATGGTCTGGTTTGTCTTTTTTTTTTTTGGTCACCTGTGTCTTTGGTGTCATATCCAAGAAATCCTTGCCAAATCTAACATCATGAAACTTCTGTTGTGTGTTTTCTTCCAAGAGTTTCACATTTTAGGTTTTACATGTAATCCTTTGATCCATTTGGAGTTAATTTTTAGTTATGGTTTTAGATGAGTGTTCAACTTCTTTAATTTGTTGATATCTGGTTTTGCTAATACTAATTATAGAAAAGACTTTCCGTTTTCCTTTGAACAGTCTTGACACCTTGTGCGAAAATTATTTGATCTTGCATGCAAAAGTTTACTTGTAGGCTCTCTATTCTAGTCCATCAGGCTATATGTCTGTCTTTATGCAGGTATTGTACTGTTTTGATTACTGTAGCTTTGTTGTAAGTTTTGAAATCAGGAATTGTGAGTATTTCACCTTTTTTTTTTTTTTCCAAGACTATTTTGTCTACTTAGTGTCCCTTGAAATTCCATATGAGTTTTATGATGGATATTTCTTTAGCCAGAAACTTTGGAATTTTGATATAGATTGCACTGAACTTATAGATTACTTTGGGTATTATTGACATCTAAACAGCAATAAGCCTTTTAATTCATGACCACAATATGTCTTTCCATTTATTTAGTTTTCCTTAAATTTTTTTAGCAGTGTTTTGTAGTTTTCACTGTACAAATCTTTCACTTATATGGTCAATTCCTAAGTAATTTACTCTTTTTGTAATGCTATTGTAAGTGAAATTAATTTGATAATTTTGTTTTCACATGGTTCATTATTAGAGTATAGGAACAATTGATTTTTATGTGTCAACTTTAAATCCTTCTGCTTTGCTAACATCATACTCAATTGTGAAAGACTGCAAGCTTTTCCTCTGAGATCGGGAATAAGGCCAGGATGACACTTTTTCTGTTCAACGTAGCATTGGAAGTTCTAACCAGAGCAGGTAGACAAGAAAAAGAAAAAAAAGGCATCCAACTTGGAAAGGAAGAAGTAAAAGTTAATTGTTTGCAGATGATATGATCTTATGTATTGAAAACCCTAAATAATAAAGATGGTATGTGTCCTTCTACATATTAAAACTAATAAATAAGCAGCAGGATATAAAATCACTGCTTTCTAATCATAGTTTTAGCTAAGACTTGATATTTCATTCTATACATTTCTGTCACAGGTAATAGTTGTAACAGTTTTCAATGGCTGCATTATATTTCATCCTAAAATGATCCATTTCCCTCATGTTTGGTATTGTCATTCCTAATTTTTTTGTGATTATAAGGAACTGATAAATATTGTGATAAATATGTAAATCTTTGCATCTCTGATTATTTTTAAAATTTAGATTCATGACAGTAGAATTACTGGTCAGAGGGTATGAACTTGAAAAATGTATATAGAAATTTCCTGATACTCTCCACAGATTATTTATAAGTTCCACTTACTGTCATTGTCCCCCATGTATGAGTGTTTCATCTCACCCCAATCCTGACCTCCCAACTCGGCCCCTGCACCCACAGATATTGATTTCTTGTCTTCAGACCATTTTGTGTTAAAAACCCAAATATTTAAAAAAGGATTTTTACAATGTGAGTGCAGAATTGAATGTTGTAATTTTTATATCTACTAATTTGATATTTTAAAATACTATTTTATTTTAATTTGCATCTTTAGTGGGATGAATATTTTTCATATTTTTAGCAACTTGTATTTTTGTGATTATGTTTTTTCAAATACTTATTAGGATTTTGTGCTTTTTCTAATATTTGTTCTAAGCTTTCTTTATATTATCAGAGATACTATAACTCTTTTCGTATTTGTTTCATGGTTTGCTCAGCTAATTTTAGCAAGTATCTTTGAATTGTATGTTTATATTTAAAGAAAGTTTATATAATGGGATTATCTTCCTTAATTTAGACAGTCAGGATGTATTTTCCTTCTTTTCTTCCTGTTTCCTTTATTTCTTTATTTCAGGAGGTTGTGAAAATTAATAGAACAAGTAATTGAAATGAGAGTGCTTAGTATACTTTAAACAATCATTTTAAGTTTCATAGGCTTCTGCAAACACTCATTTATGTTTAGTACTTGTAACTGAGATTCTATTGTTTCTCTACTGTTCAATTAAATGAAGCTTATTTAAGGATATCTATAAGCATCAGTTATGACATTCATAGTTTTTAAATTCATTTGACAGAATAAAATGCTGTATGTACACATTTTAGAAATTTGGGGGATACATATGAGATGGCAGTAAAATTAAACAGAGCCAGAATTGTCTTTAATTCTCTACAGTTTTAATGCTTCTAATTCTGTGTACATGATACTTGATTTCATGTTCTTTTGTACTTAAACATAGTTTGTATTATCCTCTTTCTAGTTGTTTCACCCCTCGTGTGGTACCTGTTAAGTATTATATATTCGTTATATTATCTTGGCTACTTATTTTAAGCAATCAATAGAAACTGGCAATGTACCTGCTGGTTCTTGAGGTCATGACATGACAAAAAATATTGTTGTCTTACTAGCCTTTTCTAAAGTTTATTTGAAAATTTTCAAAATTAAAAAACAAAACCTAAAAGTTAAAACCAACAAAATATGAGATAGTATGAGACCAGTTCTCTTGAATTGTTCCTGCATCTTTCTTCCCAGTGTATTAATAGCAAAACATGTATTGAAGCACCCACTACCTATATAACATGCTGAAGTGGTGTGTTTTTTGTTTGTTTGTTTGTTTGTTTGTTTGGCTTGGTCCTATATGATCAGGGTACCACCTGAGGCTATTCTGATGCTGAAGGCCGAGATAATCTTACATTTTTATGTAAGTTACTCAATATATTGTTAATTTTCATTTTTAAAAATTAAAGTAGAATACTCATGAAATCACATTTATCTGCACCAGGGAAAGAAAGTGTTGGCATTCATAATTGAAATCAACGAATAACCTACCTAACTGGATTAGGGCCCTGGCTCCATCTCCTTTAGGAAAACCTTCTGTGGGGAGTGGGGCTTCGACCCTAACCCAGCTGGGCTGTAACACTGCTGCATTTTCTAAGGGGCAGAGTTTTCTACTACTTTTCTTCTGGCTCAGCCTTCCAGATCACCCCAACCAGAATTAATCTCACCATCCTGTGTTCTGTAAAACTTTGTTTGTACCTCTGTTTTAACAGCTAGCACTTCTGCTTTGTATTTATTATACCTATTTGTTTGGATGTCTGTCTTTCCCTGCTAGATTGTAAGTTCTTTGAGGACAGGAAACATGTCTTAGTCATTTTTGAATCATTCCTAGATGTCTAGCACAGTGCCTTAGCCATCTTAGACAGTAAGTACTCATTTTAAAGTAATGGATTTATTCTACCCAAGCTAGTGAAAAAGAATTTTACTGGGACTTATAGTAAGTTTTCTGGCTATTACTTTATACTGAGATCAAAAAGGACAGGAAACATGATCAGCCAGTTGTGGCAAAAATATGCAAGTAACCAAATTTAAACATGGCAAATAGTCAAAGACAGATAATAAAAATGTTTATAATAGAGCCCTTCATTCTAATGAAATACAAATGTGAGCTTTTAAATTGTCATGGAAGAGAGGTGGTGATGTAAAATTACTCAAAATAGATTATTTTTAAGATGTAGAGGGAGGGGCGCCTGAGTGGCTCAGTGGGTTAAGCCTCCAACTTCGGCTCAGGTCAGATCTCACGTTCGTGGGTTCGTGGGTTTGAGCCCCGCGTCAGGCTCTGTGCTGACAGCTAGCTCAGGGCCTAGAGCCTGCTTCCAGTTCTGTGTCTCCCCCCCTCTCTGCCCCTCCCCCTCTCATGTTCTGTCTCTCTCTGTATCAAAAATAAATTTAAAAAACATTAAAAAAATTTTAAAAAAAAGCAAGCAGGCATTAAAAAAAAAGATGTAGAGGGAAAGAACTTAACATCTTTATTGCCAACTAAATATGCTAGTCTGCTGTAAATTATCTGAATTTCTGGAGTGAGTTTTAGAAAATTCAGATTTTTCCTCCTTCTCATTGCAGCTTTTCCTTCATAGATAGGTTATTCTGGTTTGATCTGGAATTGTGATCAGATTGTAAACATGTAAATGTTTATCAGTATATTATTTTTAGATTATTTTCTTGGTAAAACTACTTATTACTTGTTTTCTGTTCTGAAAGAAATCCTCTCAATGTAGAACAGACTTGATTGCTCATTGCTCAGACAAAATACTGTTATATTTGGCTGTTACATTGCCAAACTTGATTTTTAGATTATGACCTCAACCAAATTTTACTGAAATGTAAAGCTATGCCACATTCCAACTGTGAATCGAACTTTGAAATAAATTCATTTGGAGAATTATTGCATATTGACAGTTGAGTTTCCAGGTTTAGAATTATTTGTTTTGCACTTCTTTATGCTTTGGTAAATAATGAAATGGTAGTAAAGACATTATATCTTTAGAATTATTATTTCTCTGCAAGGTAAAGCACTTTATGAGATCAAGTTATATATAGTAAAGTATCAAACTTTTTAAATGATAAATGCTAATACTGAGAAAGACTGCAGTGAATGAGCACACTTACCTTTTCTTGTGGGTCATAAATGACATTATTTCAGGGGAAAGTATGATACTATAAGAAACATAAGGAAGTTCATACTCTTTGACTCATTAATTCCACTCTTAGGAAATTATTCTTACAAAATGATTTTTAAAAAGTAAAAATTATAAATGTGGTTAGACGGCTCATTTGGTTAGGTATCCAACTCCTGATTTTGGCTCAGGTCATGATCACCCAGTTTGTGAGATCGAACCCCCAGATCCACTGACAGCATGGAGCCTGCTTGGGATTTTCTCTCTCCCTCTGCCCCTTCCCTGCTTGTGCATGTACATGTGAGTGCTGTCTTTATCTTTCTCTCTCTCAAAAATATACTTTAAAAAAAAGTAAAAATTATATTCAGTTCAGTTAATGTTTTATCAGACACCTTATGTGAGCCAGGCAGTGTGTGCGAGGCCTGCCCATAAAAAACTGTAAGGCAAAATGTTACACACAGGAAGATGTTCATTGTAGTCCTGCAAAAGAAAAAAGGAGACAACTTCAATGCCCCAAAATTTGTGAATATTTTGAAATTAATCAAATATTATGCAGCTTTTAAAAATTAGAATTTTGAATACTTCAGAGAAGCATGAACAAATAACATTCAAGTGAAAAGCATCTTGATTATAGCAGTGTTAGAATTACTTAGAAAGTAATATAAAATAATTAAAATTATTTTTTAAAAGGTGGGATTATGCTGGACTTAATTTGTTTTATCAATTAGAAATAGTTCTTATTTCCCATGAAATTGAAAATTTCATATAACTCTATCATGTATTTTTTATTTTGGAAATGATTTTCTTCAAGTGAATTCTTTCAGTAGATTTAGTCTTCTGTTAATATACTTTGACATTTGCTTTTTAAATTTTGTTAATATAGCATTTTAAATATTTTTCCTTAATTGTACAAAGAATTAAAACTTTCTAATAACAATAACAGTTCCAACAATGACAAAATATAATGAAACTTATATAAGGTTTGTTTTTAACTCTATCTGAATTAGTACTTACTCATAGATTTACATGGCTTGAGGTAACTGTAGAGATCTTCTAATCATAGATTTAGAGAATATAGTGCTGGAAAAGGGAACCATAGCAGTCATCTAGGGGAAGGCACTGTAATATACCAAGGACATAAGTCTTCATGTTGCATTTCCTCGTTCAAATCACTACTGTGCCGTGTGTGGTTAATAACAGGATGAACTTGGGCTCCTGGGTGACTCAGTTGGTTAAGGTCCAACTCCTGATTTCAGCTCAGGTCATGATCTCACAATTTGTGGGTTTGAACTCCATGTCAGGCTCTACTAATGGTGCGGAGCTGGCTTGGGATTCTCTCTCTCTCTCTCTCTCTCTCTCTTCCTTCCTTGCTCATGCACAGTCTCTCAAAATAAATAAACTTAAATATACATATATATATGTTATGTATATATATCAGGATGAACTTGAGTTATCTATTGTTTTCACTGTATTCATAATAGTAGTGCCTACTATATAAAATTGTTGTGAAGGTTAAGCAGCAAAATATATAAATAAAAGCTTTACTATAGCACTAAAACAAGTTTTGCCACCTGTTCAGTTTTAGAGAAACCCCCAGAAAACCACTCTCTCTTACCAATTGTAAGTTTAGAGGGTTTCCCTATCCTCTCGGGTTTGATAGTTCACTAGGACTCCTAGAACTCACTGAAAACCATGATACTGGTACCTACAGTTTATTGCAAAGAAAGGATGAAGGTTAAAACCAGCCACTAGAAGAAATGCATAGGCCACATGGGAGGGGTCCACAATGTGGGTTATGAATTCACGGAGAGCATTATGTTCTTCCAACCACTGTGTGCAACAATACTGAGACTTTTACCAACCAGAGAAACTCACCCAAGCTTTTGCTGTTCAGAGTTTTTAATGGAGTTCAGTCTGTATACTGTCTGCATACCTGAGTTTTAGTTTCTGTTTCTTCCTGGACATTGGACTGATACCTAGTCCAGTGGAAGTTATCACTTCCTTCCTCTGGAAGTTGGAGCTGGTGATACTGAAGTGCCCGAAGTGCCTCTCATAAATTACATTGTTAGACTGTTTAGAGGCCAAAGGCAAACAAAGACTCTTATCAGGCAAGACATTCCAGGGGGCTCTTAGTAGCTGACATCTAGGCCAGATCTCTCTTTAGCAAGGGATGCTTCTTCACCGTACAGGCCAACCCCTAGTCTTTGGCCTGTGCTCTCCTATAGCAAAACAATCATATTTTATCTGTACTTATAAATAGCATTTATGTGATGGTCATAGCACTAACAACATGAATATGCCCAACATTAGGAGGAGCTAGTGTGGAGTAGGGATAGATGTAAATAAAGAGTTAATCTTATTTATAAAGCCATTTCATACAATTTTCATATTCTTGTGCTATGTTATTCATTTTCGCCCATGTTTGTAACTTATGATAAATTTATAAGTTGATAAATGTACTTAGCATAGAAATTAGCTGATGGCCAGCTAGATGTAGTTTTTCCTTAGGCCATTCTTTTTCTATCAGCATTGTATTCTGAGAAGGCTTTTACTCAGTCTCCTGATACATCTGATTATCATCAGTATTATTTTTAGGATTTTTTACATAGGTCATGAATTTTACCAATAATGTCAGTGTTACATGTTGGTTACAATAGCAGTATGTTCATAATACAGTTCAGTTTCATTAGAGAATAAATTGCAGAGGAATTTGCCTCCTCAACAAAGTTGACTCTCGCCTATATACCATTGTCTTAGTTACAGTTGGCCTTTAGTCCATTATATCTCCGTTCCAAGTCAGATCGAAACAAAGCCAATTCACCCTATGTCAGTTCACAAGCTTGTACTAAGACTAGTTTTCACTGTGTGTTATATATAGTAGGGTCCACCTCTCTCCTATAGGGAAGACTCAAGAAGTATTCAGAATAATTCCTGCCCCTATTAGGTTATACTGAAGGGTATGCCTTATTTTAGTCAGTCATGGGGGCAAGGGCAGTCATAGTACATTTATGCATATTACAAGTGCCCCAGAAGAACTTACATAGGTTTGGAGGTCCATAATATCCCCCTAGGTGTGTTCCTTGAGCCTTAGCAGCTAAGATGGAGGGTCATTATCCTATGGTTACTTTAGCCTCCATCTGTATTAAACCAGTCCAGGGACCCTTTTAGGTCAGAGTACACAGTTCTTTCCCAGTTTTCCAGAGTATACAGTTTCATTCCTAGCCTTATTTGCTGAGTCTACCTGACCAATTTCGTTACAACACCATTATATTCATAGGCTGATTCTCATCTCTTGCTTTCTTCTTGGAAGAGAACTCCCTCTGATCTGCTTATTCTAGTTAGTAGGTCTTTATCTTGAATGCCACTCCTCATTAAAAGCAAATTCATCTTGTCCTACAATGCCTAGACCAGTACCAATACCTTCTAAAGTCCTTTTCTGTTATGTGTACCTGTGTTGTTTAATCCACCATGCATTTCATTACCAATGGAGTAGTTAGGATGCATTTTTCTTTTTTTACTCTAAAGTGTTGGGTCCCCCATATAAGGTTAGATGAGTGGTAACCACACCTAGATGTAAATTAGACTGTGCCATAAAGCTTCCCATAGATCTTCCTTCTTCCTTGTCTCAGGATGGAGCTGTTTCCAGGGGGTTTCAGATCCACCATGTGATGCCTGTTCGTTTAATCTCATGAGAAACGCATTGTTGGTTTGTTATTTTTGTATTCTGTGTGATAGCTTTCCACCCACAAAAACAAGGGTGATGTGTATTTGTGCATAGTATACTGTGGCTTGTTGGACATGCCACTGATATGTTTTCTCTGTTATAAACAGGGAACTTTTTAAGCATTTAATCATCAAATTATTTAGTGATCAGTTTGTCAAGTTGTATACCACATGAACCAATAGCCTAATAGGACCAGTACCTAGATATTCTGTTTCAAATGGTGTCCTTCATAGTAGATGTAGCCTTAAAAATAAGGGTCATATGATACTGGCGCTTAAGAGTCCTATTCACGGAGCTATTGTAAAAGAATTTGTCTAGCTTCTTTTCTATACTGTTTGAAATTGACTTGTGTAGTTTAGAGCATTCTCATTATTTCATACTTAATCTGTCCAATCAATATTGCCCTTAAAATGGCGTTCTATGCCATCTGTTTTATAGCACTAAGTAGAAGAAACCTTCCCCAGATATAATAAGTAATTTTTGTAATACTTTCAGATAAAGGAGATATAACCACTTTGTATAAAGTCTGTTCAAACACTCCAGTTTTCATCTAAACTTTTATCTTAATCCTGTCAACCTTTACATTTCTGTATCTTTTTAATCTAACTGTAGGCTCCATTAGATTTATATCCTTAGTGCTGGGGCTCTGATAGCAAGGAGTCCCAGAATCATCTTTTTTCTGCCTTATTTTACTTACTTTTAATGTGCTTCTGATCTTTGGACCCCACCTAGGGCTTAGCCTTGGAACTGAGCCATTCCTATCTCTAATCTTGATTAGATTGTGGAAACATCAGCTCAGGTAATTTGAAGTTAAGTTTCTCATAATCATCTTCTCCCTTCCTTGTTTTTAAGATTTTTTTCAAACTTACAGTGAATAAAGCAGATTTGTTTAGTGCTCATTAATGTTGGGGAGACATTCAGGGTCTCCTCTCCTAAACTCTGAGAGTGTTGCAATAAGATCTTTGTGTTGACAGTTCTCAGTGTCTGCTTCAGTCATCTAATTTCTTAACAACCATTTAAAGATTTTCATATAGCTAGGATGAATCTCTTAACTATTCTCTTTCCCTGTTCTCCTTTATTATCTTTATTTGTTATTTCAGCATAACTTTTCTCTATAGAAATGGATCTGTGGCCAGTGATTATAGCTGAATTTGGCCAAAACCCAAGCTTGGTTCAGCATCAGGATCTGCCCCAACACTCTCCCTTTAGCTATTAAATATAACAAAAATTAAGACATTTATAGTTAGCTCATTTAAAAAATTTTGCATTTTTAAAATATATCTAGTACTTAGCTAACTCCTTAGGAGTTAGAGCCACCATTTCTTTTTTTTTTAAGAATGGAAGGTTGTTTTTTTTTTAATGTTTTATTTATTTTTGATAGAGAGAGACAGGGAATGAGAGAGGGAGGAGCAGAGATAGAGAGGGAGACACAGAATCGGAAGCAGGCTCCGGGCTCTGAGCTGTCAGCACAGAGCCCAATGCAGGGCTTGAACCCATGAATGTGAGATCATGACCTGAGCCAAAGTCAGAGGCTTTAACCGACTGAGCCACCCAGGCACCCCAGATCCACCATTTCTAAATTCCATTGGTAAATTTCACCTCTGGTAACTGACCACAAGTAGAGTTGTAGTTCCATACTATGGATTGGCCCTGTGGGCACCCAGAAACAAAAGGTTTGTTGTCTCCTACCCTCTCATTCCTTTTCTTCCCAAACCACACAGTTCAGCAGGTTAGCATCTATCTTGCTAATACCAACTGTAGTGAATTTAACCATCTGTACAATTTGAGAAAACATTTTCCACAAGACTGCCCTCACTTCTGACACCGTTGCAAGTTCAAGGGTTTCCCCAAACTACCCTCAGGTTTGACAGTTTGCTAGAAAGTCTCACAGAGCTGACTGAAAATTGCTATACTCATACCCAGAGTTTGTTATAGAGAAAGACTACAGATTTAAATTCATCAAGAGAAGAGTCCTAGGGTACAAAATCCAGTAGGAGTTCAAACATAAAGCTCCGGGTTCATCTCCTGTTGAGTCATCAACAGTATTCCCTCTTTCCAGCCACAGTATGTGACCTGATGCAGAATAATGCCAACCAGTAAATCTCACATCAAGCCATTTGTCTTTTTACTGGGGCTTGATCACATACTGTCCACCTGACTAACCTTTAGTCTTCAGCCCCTTCCAGCTCAGACTAATACCTTTAGTTATCACTTCTCTGGAGTTCACAGCTGATACTGTGTATCCCAGAGCTCCCATCACATATCATATTGTTAGACTGTCCAGTGTCCAAAGCCTCTAGACAAATATACATGCTTATTAGGCAAGACATTCTACAGGCATAGAGATCCCCTCCCAGTAGCCCAGGGTAGAGGCCAGACTCTTCTTTGGATTAGGTTAATTCTTTACTATACAAGGACATATCATATGTAAACCATTTTATAAAAGCCTCTTGTTATGGTGTTATTATCATTATTCTGTTTAATGTTATCAATTTCCCAGCAAGAAAAAAAAAGAGGGGTTAGAGTAATTATGTTATTTGATTTTGGTTACATTTCTTTTTTTTTTATTAAAGTTCACAATTTTTTTAATTTATTTTTTTACATTTATTTATTTTTGAGAGAAAGAGAGAGGCAGAGCACAAGTAGGGGAGGGACAGAGAGAGAAGGAGACACAGAATCCGAAGCAGGTTCCAGGCTCTGTGCTCTTAGCACAGAGCCCGATGCGGGGCTTGAACTCAAACCGTGAGATCGTGACCAGAGCTGAAGTCGGACACCCAACTGACTAAGCCACCCAGGGGTCCCTGATTTGTTTACATTTATTTTCAATTTAACTAGCACAAAGGAAATGGAACCCCAAACTGTCTCCAAGATAATGCTTTTTTGTTTCTGTAGTAGGACATACACCCTGTTAATTATTGAATCTTACTGAGAAAAATCATGGGAAGAGCATTTTTGTTTTTTAGGCTAATTTCAGGAAAAGTCTTAGAAGGAAAACAACCTAATACTCTTTTCACTTGATGTCTGATCAAATAATTTAAGGCTTTACGCATATAACCAAGACTAAACTGAAAACTTTGGTCAAGAAGTCCAGAGAGTAAAGAAAAGAGACAGATACATGGGTAGAAAATGAACCAATCAGTGATAAAATAAAAGTTTATAAAAATTGAGAGAAGTGGGAAAGCTCTGCCTAACTTTGCAGGGGAGCTAAGGAAAAGCTACACAGAGGAGAGTGATCCTTGATGTGATTTTATATGCTGAATTGATATTTTCTGATTAGAAAATGGTAGAAGTCATTTTATGGGGAAACAGGTCCTGATTGGGAAATTCCAGGGATTTATGCTAATTGGAACATAGATTATGATGGAGTTGCAGAAGATGAAGTAAGGAAGAGCAAGCAGAGACTGGATCATAAATGATCTTGTGTTACAATGAAGATTTTGGACATTTCCTGTTATACAGAATGAAAAGTCATTGAATCACACAACATGTGGGGTAAACAGTCACTTTTGTACTTTAGATAGATTACTAAAGCAGCAGAGTGAAGTGATAGGAAAGAGACTAGGACTTTGCCATTTTTTCCTTTGCTTAATCTAAGTGAGACTTGGATAAATGTACCTGGTGGAATATATGTTTATCTTCATTCCTCCAAAACGTCACCCAAAAAGCAATAAAAAATAGAAGAAGACAAAGAGAAAAGGAGACAACAGTAACAAGCTGTAAATAAGGTTTTAGAACATACATTGGATGAGAAGCAGTGACCCACTAAGTAAGATTCAAGAAAACTGAAACATAAATGTCGGCAGAGAATTCTAGCAGATCCCAAAAAGTTTCAAAAATTGGAGCACCATATGCTTTTGCACAGTAGAATTAATGGATGGGGCTAAAAATGGAGGGTTAGTTAATTGAAAGGTGATAGGAAGACAAGTTAGCCTCTTTCAGGACCTTCCTTCCACACCCCCATCCAGGCAGCCAACCCTTCTCACTGTATGGGGGAGGATGGGTGGGTCATTTTCTCAAGAATTTGAGCACTAGAGGTTTTGGCTTCAAGAACATTTGCATCAGTATTTCTGGTGTGACACGAGAGGACTACATTAGAATCCTTTTACTAAGTGGTGCATCTTTTCCTTCCGTTCTTTTTTTTACATTCTGCACTTTGAACGTTATTAGCCAGGTGTGTACCCCTAGAAAATGAATAGAGGATTGTCTTCTTAAAGAAAGTGAAAGTCCCCAGAGATAAAAAGCAGCAAACATTGTTAAGGATCCTCCAGCAGAATTTCCACCCATTCAGTCAATGGTGAGACACACCAGAAATCCCACTAAAATTGCAACAAACCTGCAGTGATTCTCACTCACCCAAGGTCATTCACAAAGCTCTTTCCCTGTTTTTAGTGCCTCATGCTTAAGTGGATAGTCAAGGATCACCAGTCATCTGAGGCCCAGTCATAGTTTTAAAATCATATATAAGTAGTATTATATGAAATTTATTAGCCTAATGAAATTTATAGTTAACTTTTTGCCTGAATGCGGGCAACAGTTATGCACCTAAGTGTATTCAGTATAGGCACAGGATGTGATATTGTTATTGAGTAACTATTAATGAATGAATGAATGGTACTTAAAATGTGAAAGGAATTTCTTATTTAAATGTTAAACATATTCTTTCAAACTAGTAATGTTAATTAATATATCAGTGTTTCTAAAATCACATGAAAAAAGAAGTGAACTCTAGTATTCCAAATACCCTTAAATTTTTTTCCGGAATTGAGTACCTTTGACAAGTCTAAAAAAAATTCTTTTTAAGTTTATTTATTTTGAGAGCGACAGAGACAGCATGAGTGGGGAGGATCAGAGA
>PJEM01017365.1:0-22307 GCA_004023845.1 Helogale parvula
GGTCTAAGTTTTCTCTGGAGCCTGGATGAGGAGAGCAACCCCGGCAGGCCCAGCGGGAAGGGAGGGGACGCTCTTTGCCGAGACAGCCAGCGACACACAGGCTGCACGTCACCACCACAGTGACGCGTACACAGGGTCCTGGGCGCAGACCCCTCCAGCCTGCTCGAGCCCAAAACAGGAGCTCTGTGAACGCAAAGGATGAAGTCACGCCAAATCTGGGTCACACAGCGCCCCTTCCAGGGAAAGTGAATGCCTACAACAGTTCAATCCAAGAGAAAACCACCACCACCAGACCCTGCTCCTTGCCCGGTCTGCAGGCTCAGGGAAGGGCCGCATGGTGCTCTTGAGGTCACACAGAAACAGTCGCACAGATGACATCAGGAGGGCGCTTAATGCACAGAGAAACCCTACGACTAAGGGACTGAGGCAAAGTGACAACTCCTGTCAACATCGTTTCCTAGATCTGGTGGTCTCCCTGGAACAACGCCCCAAGGAGTCCCTTGGATTTCGCCTGTCCGACATTCGCTGGGCGCTGTCTACATTAAATCCACACCATCCATTTCTAAGTAGCAGGGGGCAGATGTTCCGTTTCCTGCAGGAGGCACCCCGGCCGGCTGGGGTTGAGGGCGCCGGCTCCACAGAGGTCTTTGGTCTCACCCCGTCCCGTGTCAGCCCCTGGAGGGGCCCTTCCTGTCTGGTAAAGGCAGTGCCTCATTTTGGGGTCTCCCTGGCTCTGGAGACCACACATCACATGGCACTTGCCAGTCCTTTGTGAGCTTCTCATGACCACGGGGTGTGACTGGGAAAAGGTCAAGGATCCTGTCTGGTGGATCTACCACGAGCCCATCAGTATTCCTCGCACACAGGGGCTGCGTGTTCTTTTACTCAGCGAGAAAAGACATTCTCATCAAGAAAAGGAGGTAGGTCAACAAGGTCCATGCATTAAAGACATTAGAAATCCACCCTTTTACTTAAAAATACGTGTACAACTCCTTTTCCTAAAATGTCTAAAGCAGGACACGTTGATGAGAACAAATTCCAACAGAAGTAGCTGCATTTGGCCTTTGGTAAGAAATCCTCAAGGGTGAGTGTGCCGGGGTGGTGACACAGGACACTTCTGTGACCCCCACCCTGCCCCTACCCAGAGGACCACCACTAACAACTACTCGTACACGAGACACTGCCAACAGAGTCCCAGACCATGAGGGTGAGGCGAAAGCACCCCCAAACCACAGACAAGGACAGAGCACACGAGGTGGGGGGACAGGGGCGTCCACAGTGTCCCTCCCCCAGGCCAGCGCAGCACAGGGCTGGTCCCTCCGAGCCCGTGGTCCCTCCATGCCGGAGAGGACTTGGGTGCATATGCAGCTCCCCTATCAATTACTTCAACCCATCCGGCCCATGGAAGGCAACCGAAAACATATGTTCCAAGCCCCTTTTATAACATTTCCCTAGAGGTGTACTTCACACTGCTCCAAGCCTTTAGAAGATTATGAAACATCCTTCACAACTTCGGTCCAGTCCGAAAAGGAATAATAAATACTAACCTTACAAAACATGTTATTATCTACACTACTTGTATTGATTGCATTCTGATCGCCCCAACTAAATATCTATGCAGAAAAAGCAGCCCATATGAATGCAGATTTGACCCTATAGGATCTGCCCCTCTACCTTTCTCTATAAAATTTTTCCTAGTAGCCATCACATTCTGACTCTTCAACCCAGGAATCGCACTCCTACTACCCTTACCCTGAGCTTCACAAACAACTTATCAACTATGCTTACTATAGCACTACTATTAATTTCACTTCTAGCTGCAAGTCTAACTTATTAATGAACCCAAAAAGGACTAGAATGAACTGAATATGATAATTAGTTTAAACTAAAACAAATGATTTCAACTCATTAGGTTATAGTTGACACTATAATGATCAAAGGTTTATAGTATATATTAGTATCTTCCTAGCCTCTATTATATCTCTCATAGGGTTACTAATAGATCAACCTCACCTGATATCTTCCCTCCTATGTTTAGAAGGAATATTATCCCCGTTCATAATAACCATAGTAATTTCACATAGTCATTTTACACTAGCCAGCATAACCCCCATCATCCTACAATAGTAGGAGGCTGCCTGTGAAGCCGCACTAGGCCTATCCCTCCTAGTAACAGTATCCAATACATATGGAACCCATTACATACAAAACCTAAACCTCCTACAATGTTAAAAATTATCCCGACTATCATACTAATTCCACTCACCTGGCTATCAAAACCCAACATAACCCGAATTAACTCAACAGCTACAGCCTACTAATTAGCCTTATCAGCTTTCCCTACCATAATCAATATAATGACAATAGGTTTAACTCTTCACACTATTCTCAGACTCACTCTCCGCACCCCTACGAGCACTGACAGCATGACTCTTACCATTAATACTTACGGCCAGCCAAACGCACTTACCAAAGGAGACTCTAACCCGAAAACAACTCTACATTACAATACTCAGCCTTCTACAACTATTTCTAATCATAACTTTTACTGCCATAGAAGTGATTATATTTACATTCTACTTGAAGCCACACTTGTCCCTATCCTGATCGTCATTGCCTGATGAGGTAATCAAATAGAATGACTAAAAACGCAGACCTCTACTTCTTATTCTATACCTAGTAGGCTCATTACCCCTTCTAGCCACTGTTATATACCCAAAACACATCAGGATCCCTAAACTTTCCAATCCTACAATACTGAGCCGAAGCAACTTGACCACTTGGTCCAATATTTTCCTAGGACTAGCATGTATGATAACATTCATAGTAAAAAAAAAAAAAAAATCCCTCATATGGGTCCCACCTCTGACTACCTAAAGCACACGTGGAATCTCCTTGCAGCTGTGCTCCTAAAACTAGGTGGGCCTCTTCAGGAGCCCCCACTCAGGGTATGCCCAATGGAGATCTTGGCAAACAGATTTCACCCTGCAGGGCCCAGCCAGCCTGCCTAGCAGCAACCCCATTCATCTGCAGAGCCCAGGGAGCATGTGGACCGCAGCCCTGCCTTCTAGGGTCCTCAAATGAATACACTGGCTGGCCCAGCAGCCCAATCTACCCCCGGCCCTGCAGGTTAACCGTGGGGTACAGCCTCCGGCCTCTCCTGCCCAAACAGCCTGAAAAGGAAGCTGCAAGAAACCTGGTGCTGGCACCCCGACCCTGTCCTGTTGGGCCCTGTTCTGACTTGGAGCTGGGGGCACCCAGGCCCATCTGACCTGGAGCTGGGCCACCTGGGCTGTGTTGGCAGGGAAGTGGAGCCACAGCCCAGTGTAGCCCCCTGGACCATGAGGCCCACAGGACACCTGGGGTCTGCAGAGCCACACACAAGGGGGACACAGCCTGCAGGACAGAGCCAGGGTCCTGCTTCAACCCGAGAGTCTCCCTGAATCCAGACAAGAGCCCTGTGGGCCCTGGAGCTCATTCTCCTGGTGTTGCCCCCTCTTCCTCGCAGCCCATTCCAGTGCTGCCCCCCCAAAGCCCATTCAGCTGGGACACGAAACTGCACACAGCCAGCAGCACGGTCCATCCTCAGTGCTACTCACGGTCCACAGCCAGTGGAGACGAAGGACCTGCAGAAAAGCTGGCGGCCCCATGTCATCAGGGCATTGCGTGCCCAACATGGCTGGACCTGGGCAGAGACACTGGCTTACAGCCTCCTCGCCCTGTCCCCCCACCCCCCACTGCCCAGGAACTGGTGTGGCCAGCACAGATGGCACAGAAGGCTCAGACAGTGGGGACAGCCCAGGTAGTGTAGATGGTGCGAATGGCACAGACAGTGTGAATGGCCCAGACAGCATGGACAGTGCGGATGGTGTAGACGGCCCAGGCAGCCAGCCTTGCCAGAGTCAAGGCAGCCACAGAGCCCACCGTGCGGCCTCGTCCGTGCAGGGAACCTGGCCAGCGGCCCTGCCCTCAACCGACACCCACCACAAGCCCCCCGGCCCGTGTCCACAAGGCCCAACGGAGACGTGGGGGTGAAGAGCCGACTCTCTGGAAGAGGACACCGCTTGCTTAAACACGCAGAGTCACCAACAACAGAGCCAGCGTGACACCAAAGGAGCAAATTAACAGCCTCCAACTTCCCAAATCCGAGGAGACAGAGGGACATCCAGGTTCACGAAGCCACAGGGAGCCCCAAAAGGTCAAACACAAATAGGGCCGTGCCAAGACATACTATGATTAAGTTGTCAAAAGTCTAAGACAAAGAACGATTTCTTTAAAGTGAAAAGAGAAATTAGATACCAGGGAACGTCCATGGAGTTACAGGTAGGCTTCCCACCAACAGTGTCCCAGGCCGGGAGGGAACTGATGGGAAAGCTGTCAGGACGCCTGGGGGGCTCAGCCAGACGCTCAGGTCATGATCATGTCATGACCTCGCAGTCTGTGAGTTCAAGCCCACACTGCACTCTGCACTCTGCTGTCACGTGGAGCCTGCTTTGGATCTTTCGTCTCCCACCCTCTCTGCCCCTCCCCTGCTCATGCTCTCTCTCAAAAATAAACGTTTTAAAAAAAATAAAAAGTTATCACAAAAACATACAAAGGTAGTATAAAATTCACTGATAATGGTATATAGTTGTTGAATTTGACCATATATATACATATGTATATATACACACATATATATGGGTGGGGGGAGTCCATTATAAACCGTGTTGTGGTAATGGTGGTGCAGAATTCATTTAGAACTCTACTCTAGGGGTGCCTGGGGAGCTCAGTTCATGATCTCGCAGTTTTGAGTTTGAGCCCCGCGTTGGGCTCTGAGCTGATAGCTCAGACAGAGCCTGGAGCATGCTTTGGATTCTGTGTCTCCTTATCTCTCTGCCCTTCCCCGGCTCATGCTCTGTCTCTCAAAAATAAACATTAAAAAAAAACAACTCTCAAAGTTTGAAAAAAAAAAAAATCCATACCTCTGAAGATCTGTTACTGGTCATATGACACAAAATAATGTAAACATTAATAACCTAAAATGTAAGGGGGAGCAGAGATAAAAGTATAAAGTTTAGGAATTCTATTGAAGTTGTTATCAACTTAAGACAGGGTGTTATATTTTAAGATGTTTTATGGAAGCCTCATAATAACCACAAGGTAAAATTTATAGTTAATTACACAAGAGAATGATAAAAAGTCAAAGCATAAGAACACCAAAAACACAACATAAGATGTGAAAAAACCAAAAATGGATCTACAAAAACAGCCTGCTATCAACAAAAAGGCAAAAGTAAATCCTTACCTACTCACAATTACTTTTAATATAAATGCATTAAATTTTCTCATCAGAAGACAAAGAAGGGCTGAATGGGTTAAAAAATCAGTATCTATGACATGCTACCTACAAGAGACTTTAGCCCTAAAGACACACGTGGACTGAAAGCGAATGGATAGGAGATTTGAAGCCAATGATATACAGAATTAGTGGTAGCTACACTTAAGTGGGATAAAAATACACCTTATACTGAAGGTGGTAAGAATACACAGACAAGGCCATTATGTAATGATAAAGGGGCCAATCCACCTAAAAGATGTAACAATTGTTGGGGTGCCTGGGTGGCTCAGTGGGTTAAGTGTCTGACTCTTGACTTGGGCTCAGGTCATGATCTCACAACCGTTTCACAGCCTGTGTCAAGCTCCTTGCTGAGCATGGAGCCTGCTTGGCATTCACTCTCTCTCCTTCTCCCTCTGCCCCTCTCCCCTGCTTTTGCTCCCTCTCTCTCAAAAAAACAAAAAAACCCCACAACCGTAATTATTTATGTACCAAACACTGCAGAATATATAAAGCAAGAACTAAGAGGCAAAAGGAGAAACAGTAACACAGCAGTTGGGGATCCCAGTTCCCACCCCTCAAGGGGAGGCAGATCAGACAGAATTAACAAGGTAGCAGATTTGAACATTATACACCAAATGGACCCAAGAGACATATGCAAAACGTTCTGACAACAAAATATGTGTTCTTCTCAAAAGCACATGGAATATGTTCTAGCACAGACCATATGTTCCATAGGCCACAAAACAGTCATAGCAAATTCAACAGCGGGCATCTTTATGGAAGTTTCTCTGGGAATGAAAGGGCTAACATAGGACATTTTCTTGCCCTCCTCCTGCCTGTTTACCCAACACCAGCTGCTGCCAGTTCGGACACTCTCCATCCACCGTGTGGGTGTCACTCATGTAACCCCAGTGTTCCAAGAGAACCACCTCACCCAAAGTGTCCGCTCTGGCAGGGACCCCTGCCAACTAACACCCACACCCCACCTGCTGTGGAAGTTCAGCTGGGACCGGAGCCCCTCCGAAGCAGCTCTGCCCGCCAGACCCAGTGGGGCACCTCAGACAGGACCGGTGCCTCCAAAACAGCCCCTGTCGGGTGCTGGGGTGAGTCCCGCTCCCCAGTTCACCTGCAGCAGTCACGACCCAACCGCAAGAGGGGCAGTGCACAGGGGTCATCCCTGGAGTGCCCAGTTGTGGTGGTCCAGGGAGACTGTGCTTCGGAGCCTGGCGAGATGCCTTCTATATAAGATCAGGAGACATACTGATCTACCTACTAGAAGGGATAAACGTAGAGTCAGGCAAAATTAGGACACACAGTGATATGTTCTAGAAAAAAAGAGACAAAGCCTCAGGAAAAATAACTAAATGAAACAAACAATTTGAGAAAGAGTTCAAAGTGAGAGTCAAAAGATAATCCCCCAAATTAGAAGAATGGATGAACACAGGGAGAACTTCAAAGAATTAGAAAATGTAAGAACCAATTAGAGCTAAAAAACTACAATAACTGAAATAAAAAATACACTAGAGGGAATCAACAGCAAAGCAGAGGGTGCAGAAGAAAGGCTCAGAGATCTGGAAGACCAGATGGTGGAAATTACCCCAGCTCAGCAGCAGAAAGGAACTTTATTTCATTTTTAGCAAAAAGGAATTTTTAATTTTTTTCAATGTTTATTATTTTTGAGGGAGAGCGAGCGAGAGGGAGGGAGAGAGTGAGCGCTAGAGCGAGTGAGCATGAGTGGGGGAGGGGCAGAGACAGAGGGAGACACAGAATCCAAAGCAGGCTCTAGGCTGAGAGCTGTCAGCCCAGAGCCTGATGTGGAGCTCAAACTCAAGAGCTGTGAGACCATGACCTGAGCAAAAGTTGGACACTTAACCGACTGAGCCACCCAGGCGGCCCAACAAAAAGGAAATTTTTAAATGCAGGTAGTTTAAGTGCTATCTGCGATGCCATCAAGCACACTAACATTCACATTAAAGGGGTCCCAGAAGGAGAAGAGAGGAAGGGCAGAAAGCATGTTGGAAGAAATACTGTTTTCTGTCCTGGGGAAGGACACAGACGTCCAGGCCCCAGAAGCACAGAATGTCCCAAACAAGATAAGCCCAAAGAGGTCGGCACCAAAACAGATAATTAAAATGTGAAAAATTAAAGATAAAGAGAGAAATCTTCCAAGTAGCAAGAGTAAAACAACCAGTCACATAAAAGGGAAGACTCCAGAGACTATCCGCTGATTTTTCAGCACAAGCTTTCCAGGTCATAAGGGAGAGGCACATATTCTAAGTGGGTTGTAAGAAACAAACCTACAGCAGCACCTGGGTGGCTTAGTCAGGTAAGTGTCTCTCTTCGGCTCAGGCCATGATCTTAAAGTTTGTGCGTTTGAGCCCTGTGTCGGGCTCTCCACTCTCAGTGCAGAGCCTGCTTTGGATCCCCACCTCCCTCTCTCTCTGCCACTCCCCTCCTTGTGCTCGCGAGCGTTCTCTCTCAAAAATAAACCTAAAATAGATATATGTGTATATATACACATATTTAAAACAGAACAAAACCTACAACCACAAGAATACTCCACCCAGCAAGATTCTCACTTAGAACTGAAGGAAAAATTTCCCATACAAGGAACCTTACACAAGTCCCTCACAAGAAATGTTAAAGGGACCTCTTAAAGCAGGAAAGGCCATAACTAGACGAGAATTAAGGAAAAAATCTCACTGCCAAAAGCAACATATAATAAAGGCAGCGAATGAACCACTTACAAAGCATGAAGGTTAAAAAACAAACACAGTAAAAATAAAGTGTACCTGTAACAGAAGGTATACAAGATTAAAAGATGTACAATATGATGTCAAATAAATAAAATGTGGAGAGCGGAGTAAAAGCGTAGTGCTTTTAGGATGTCTTCTAACCTCAGGGACGATCAACTGAAGAGACTGTTACAGATACACGGTGTGATACATGTGCTTCGAAAACCCTTAACAGACGCAGGCTGACCTCGTCCTCTCGTGCTTTGCTTTATTGTACAAGTACTTTTTTTTTTTAAAAAACAAATTGAAGGCGTATGGCAATCCTGCATCAAACAAGTCTATTAGCACTGTTTTTCCAACAGCATTCACTTTGTGTGTGGCATTTTGGTAATTCTAGCAATATTTCATGCTTTTATGTTATTATATTTGTCATGGTGATTAGTGATCTTTGATGTTACTGTTTTAATTTTTTGGAGGGGGCCACAAACTGTACCTATACGTGTGTTCTGACTGCTGCCCTGACCCACCGTTCTGGTCCCTCCCTCTTCCCTGAGACACAACAACACGGGAAGTAGACGATGGCCTTGCAGAGGTCCAGGGCAGCCCCCCCACCCCCCCATGGGCCACAAAGGCATGAAGACTATTTTGAGTTCAAAGCCATCTAGACCAGCAGATTCAGGAAAGGCTCTCCCCGGCCCCAGTGCCTAAGACTCCATGGAGAGCCTGCTCCAGGAAGCCAGCACAGTGTTGTACGAATGAGGGATGGAGGACAGGGAGGGGTCTGGCAGGGCCTGTCTGTCCCAGACCCTGTGTCCCACTGTTTGAGTGGCCAGGCAAACTCTTCCTTCTTCCTGAGGACTCGTTCCTTCCCTGTGAAGACTCAAACCCCCACCCCTTTCCCCTCAGTTCAGGATGACGCAGACACCTCACTGGGCGGGTCTTTGGAGTTTCTATGTTTGTGTGGATTCCTCATACATACATTATTGAAGGTGATTTTCTGTTCGTCTATCTCAAGTCCACTTGATTCTTAGTCCAGCTAGAACAACCTCAAGGGGACACGATATTCTTGCTCCCTGACATCACTAAGTGCTCAAGAGCAAGGAAGGGTCTCCGGCCTCCACTTCCTCAAAAGCTACAAGTGAGGAGGCCTAGCGAGGAAAGCCTGACTTTGGCCTAACAGCGAAGCTATGAACGCAGAGGAAGTTCCACACAGACGTGCAGAGTGCTCCTGCAGTGAGCACACGCGTGAGACTGAGTGCCTGGATGGACAAGGTTCCAATGGTCCCAGTGCAGGACCAAGCCAGCTGCCACACTCTCGGACACCAAAGCGTCACCCGGAGCAGCTCTGACACAGGGTGGGTGCGGGAGGTGTCAGGAAAGAGGCCGTTTCCAGAAACCCAAGGGCAAAGCGAGGCGGCCAGTGCAGGTGGAGAGGCCACGGCTCACTCAGAGGGCCCACCTGAGGGAGCTACACTAAACAACAGATTTTCAGTGTAGACAAGTCACGGCCCCACTGAAGGCCCTGCCCAGGACCGTCACAGCTGGAGAGGGGTCAGCTTCCCAGGACAGGGGGACCCTCCCACCACGGACAAGGCAGCAGGGACCTCGAGGAGGCAGGGCGCAGGGGCCACTCTGCAGGTGCCACCCCGCTACCCTGCCAGCCACAGCAGGAACAACCAAGCCCGATGACAGCACCTCTGTCCACAGCAGCACTCTAGCTTTTCATTTTTTCTAGTTTAACGGTCCAGAGTTTTTCTGTTTTTTCCACATCCCCCCCGTTCCGTGGACTCCAAGGGCCCGGACCCCAGCAGCCCAGGCCCCTCCCACGGGGTCCCCGCGGAGCACCAGCACCTTGCTGTGTGGCCTCCTTCTTCCCCCTGGTGCTTCAGGAAGCCAGTGGCCCCCCGCAGTGCGGGCACTAGTTCCGTGGCCCGAATCCTGCCCTCGCCAGGCCTGCTCGCAGCGGTGCCCACAGCGGGCCGGGGCCTCCACAGGCTCTTCGGGGTGGCCACGGCAACACCTGCAGGGGGTGCCTTCTAACGGACCCTCTCCCTCCGCCTCCACGACGTCCCCTTTCCTGAAGGTTCACAGGATGCGGCCACAGGGACATCGCCACGTTTTCTCAGAGGCCCACGGGCCTGCTTCAGATTCTGTGTCCCTCTCTCTCTGCCCCTCCCCCACTTGCACTCTGCCCCTTTCTCTCAAATATAAATAAACATTAAAAAAAGGGGAGGGTGTTTCACAGTTGAGTCCAGCCCTCAGGGATGGCTGTGAGAGTTCAAAACCACAGTGGAGGAAGTCCTTGCAGATGTGCTGGGAACAGCAAAAGGACTAGAATCAGAAGCAGAGCCTAAAGACAGGACTGAGTAGCAGCGAGCTCATGATAAAACCTGAACGGAGGAGGGGCTGCTTCTTAGCTAAGGAAGTGGTTTCTTGAGATGGAATCTACTCCTGGTGGCGATGCCGTGAAGACGGGTGAGAAGGTACCAAAGGATTCAGAGTCAGATATGAACTTAGTTGGTAAAGCAGCAGAGGGTTTGAGAAGATGGGACTCCAGTTTTAAAAGAAGGTCTCCTGTGGGTAAAAAGCTCTCTAACGGCATGTGTGACACACAGGAATCGCTCATGGGAAAAAAATGTCAAACACTGTAGCAAAACTTGTTTTCCTATTTTAATAAATCCACAGCCACCCAAGCCTTCAGCAGCTACCACCCTGATCGGTCAGCAGCCTACAACAGAGGCAAGACCTTCCACCAGCACAAAGACTGATTCACTGCCAACTCCAGTGATGATTAGCATTTTATAAGCAATAAGCCTTCTTAAATTAAGATATGAACTTTTTTTGTTTTTTAGAAAGAATGCTACTGCACATTTAATAGACTATAGTGTGAACATCACTTTCAAATGCACTGGGAAACCAAAAAATTCATTTAACTCTTTTGACTGTGGTGGTCCGGAACTGTGTTGGTCTGGAATCTTCAAGGTATGCCCGTACACAAAAACTAAAGAAAAGAAATCCAAACACTGAAGAAATTTTCATCAAATCGCAAGGGAAGAGCAAGAGAAGAAAGGAACAAAGAAGTACAAAACCCAGCAATCAACAAAATGGCAGTAAGTGCATGCATAACGATAATTTTGTTAAATTAAAGGGATTAAAAGAGATTCATTCACACACTGCCGCTAAGAGCTTAATTTAGATCTAAAGACACACACAGCCTGAAAGCGTGGAGATAGAAAAAGAGATTCCCTGCAAAGGGAAATCAAGAGAGAGCTGGGGAGGCAATACTCACATCAGAGAAAATAGACTTGGCAAGACACATGTATGTAACCAGAGAAAGGCGTTACACAATGATAAAAGCACCACTTCAACAAAGGGATACCAAAATTCTCATAGCTACGCACCTGAGTGGGTAGCACCCACATATAGGAAAAACTGGCAATAATAGTCAGTGACATTTTTTTAATTTAAATGTAAATTCTAGTTAACACACAGTGCAATGTTGGTTTCAGGAGTAGCAGGATGCAGGGATTCCTCACTTGCCTATGACCCCCAGTGCTCATCACAAGTGACCTCCTTAATGCCTATCCCCTCACTCTCCTCCCTCCATCAACAGTTTGTTCTCTGTACTTAAGAGTCACTGGTGGCTTGTTTCCCTCTCTCCTCTGCCCCACTTCCCATACATTTATCTGTTGTGTTTCTTAAATTCCACATGAGTGAAATCATATGGTATCTTTCTCTGACTTATATCACTTAGCATAATCTATTCAAACTCCATCTATGTTGCTGCAAATGGCAAGGTTTCATTGTTTTTGATGGTTGAGTAATATTCCATTGTGCGTGCGTGCGTGCACGTGTGTATCTTTATCCATTTATCAGTCAGCAGACACTTGGGGCTCTCCATATTTTGGTGGTGTTTGTAATGCTGCTATAAACATTGGGGCGCATCCACCCCTTTGAATCTGTATTTTTGTATCCTTTGGGTAAATAGCTAATAGTCCAATTGCTGGGTCCTGGGTAGTTCTATTTTTAGTTTCTTGAATTCTCCAGAGTGACTGCAACAGTTTGTATTCCCACCAACACTGCAAGAAGTTTCCCCATTCTCTACATCCTCACCAACACCTGTTGTTTCTTGTTATTAATTTTAGCCATTCTGACAGATGTGAGGTTACATCTCACTGTGGTTTGGATTGGGATTCCCCGCTGATGAGTGACGCTGAGCATCGTTTCATGTGTCTGTTAGCCATCTGGATGTCCTCTTTGGAAAACTGTCTATTCATGTCTTCTGCCTGTTTCTTAACTGGGTTGTTTTTTGGGTATTGAGTTTGGTAAGTTCTTTATAGATTCTAGATACTAGCTCTTTATCAGTTATGTTGTTTGCAAATATCTTTTCCCCATTCTGTAGGCTGCCTTTTGGTTTTGTTGATTGCTTCACTGTGCAGAAGCTTTTTATCTTGATGAGGCCCCAATAGTTCGTTTTTGCTTTTGCTTCCCTTACCTCTGGCAATGTCTCTAGTAAGAAGTTGCTCTGGGCTGAAGTCAAGAGATTACTGCCTGTGTTCTCCTCTAGGATTTTAATGGTTTCCTGTCTCCCATTTAGGTTTTTCATCCATTTTGAATTTATTTTTGTGTGCGCTATTAAGAAACTGGTCCAGTTCATTCTTCAGCAGGAGACTTTCAAACCTCATTTCTGTCAATCATCCAGACAGATAACTGTAAGGAAACAGTGGCTTTAAATGACACATTAGACCAGATAGAACAGATATATATATATAGAACATTCCATCCAAAAGCAGAATACACATTCTCTTTGTGTGTACACAGAACACTGTAGAAGAGATCACAGGTTGGGCTACAAAATGAGTCTAAAAAATTTAAGACTGAAGTCATATCAAGCATCTTTTCCAACCACAACAGCATTAGACCAAAAGTCAGTTACAAGAAACAAACTGGAAGAAACACAGGTGGATGTTCAGCAACATGTTAGTGCAACGAGTGGGTCAAGGAAGACATCCAAGGGGCGATGAAAACATACCTGGGGGCACCTGGGTGGCCAGTCTGGTAAACATCCAACTTTGGCTGAGGTCATGATCTCACGGTTCGTGAGTTCAAGCTTGCATCTGGCTCTGTGCTGACAGCTCAGAGCCCTGAGCCTGTCAGATTCTGTGTCTCCCTCTCTCTCTGCCCCTCTCCTGCTCACAGTCTATCTCTATCTCCCAAAAATAAATTAACGTTAGAAAAATTAAAGAAAAAATACCTTGAGATGAACGAATGCAAACACATCTTCCAATCTGTGGCACACCAAAAACCATTCTAAGAGGGACAGTGATACAGGCCTACCTTAAGAAGAACATTTCAAGTCAACACTGATACCTAAAGAAACTGAAAAATGAAATACACTAATAAAAAAATCATTGAAACCAAGAGCTGATTCTTTGAAAACATAAAATTGATAAATCTTTCATCAAGGAAAAGAGAGAAGTCAGAATCAGAAACTCAGGAAAAGTTACATCCGCTGGCACAAAAACACAAGGGGTAAGAGTAACTACTATGCATAATTACACCAACTAGACAACCTAGAAGAAATGGATGAATTCCTGGAAACATACAATCTTCTAAGAGTGAATCAGGAAAAAATGAAATATTTGAGCAGACCAATTACTAGAAAATAAGTTGAACTGGTAATGAAAAAACTTCTAACAAAAGTCCAGGACCAGATGGATTCACAAATTCCCCCAAACATGTGAAGAAGAGTTAGTATTTATCCTGGTCAAACTATTCTACAAAACTGAAGAGGAAGGAATGTTTGTAAATTCATTCAATGAGGCCAGCATTACCCTGAAACCAAAACCAGACAGAGACACTAAAAAGAAAACTACAGACCCAAATCTCTGATGAACATGATGCCACAATCCTCAACAAAATATTAGCAAACTGCATTCAATACTACATTAAAAGAATCATTAACCACAACAAAGTGGGGATGAATTCCAGGGATACAAGGATGTCTTCCTATCTACAAATCAACATGCTACACGACATTAACAAAATGATGGATAAAAGTATCTCAATAGATGCAGAAGCAGCACTGGACAAAAATCAACATCCATTCATGATAAAAACTCTCAGTGAAGTGGGATATGGGAACATACCTCAACATAATGCTGACTATATACGACAAATTCACAGCTAACATTATACTCAATGGTAAAAACGGTAAAAAGCTGAAAGCTTTTCTCTAAGATCTGGAACGAGTCAAAGATGTCCACTCTCATTACTTTTATTCAACACAGTACAGGAAGTCCTAGCCAATGCAAGTTTGTCCTATAGCCATTTGCAACAACATGAATAGACTTGGTATTAGGCTAAATGACATGTCGGAGAAAGAGAAATGAAATACCATATAATCTCACTTATACATGGAATCCAAAAAAACAAATGAAAAAAAGAGACTCAAATACAAGAGCAAACTCATGGTTGTCAGCAAGGCAGAGGATGGGAAGATGGGTTAAACAGGTAAAGGGAATTAAAGATACAAATTTCCGGGGGCGCCTGGGTGGCTCAGTTGGTTGAGCATCCGGCTTTGGCTCGGGTCATGATCTCACAGTTTGTGGGTTTGAGCCCCACGTTGGGTTCTGTGCTGACAGCTAGCTCGGAGCCTGGCGCCTGCTTCAGATTCTGTGTCTCCCTCTCTCTCTGACCCTCCCCTGCTCGTGCTCTCTCTCTCTCTCAAAAAATAAATAAAATAAAAAAATAGTTAAAAAATAAAGATACAAATTTCCAGTTAGAAAGGAGTCACAAGGACTTAAAGTACAACATGGGGACTACGGTCAATACTGTAGTAAGTGTGATGACAGAGGGTAACTAGACTGCCTGCAGTGAGCAATTTGTAACGTACGCAAGTGTTGAATCACAACGTTGCACAGCTGAAACTAAAATTTTATGTCAACTACAGTTCTAAAAAGATGATTAAAAGAACTCCTACAACTCCACAGCAAAACATCACCAATCCAATTACAACAGGCAAAGGACCTAAACAGACATTCTTCCAGAGAAGATACACAAATGGTCAACAAGTACATTAAAAGATGCTCACAGTCCCTCAGTAACAGTAAAATGCAAAACGAGGTCGTGCTGAGGCATCATCTCGCGTTTGTCAGAACAGGTAAGACCAAGAAAACAACTGATGAGTGCTGGGGATGTTGGTAGAAGTATGAAGTGGCTCAGCCACTGGAGACACCAGCATGGAGGTCCCTCAGAAAAGTTAATAGAAATACCCTATGATCCAACAATCCTACCTCGAGATATTTACCCAAAGAACACTGTGTCCAAGAGAGCCCTGTACCCCCATGCTAACAGCAGCGCATTCTGCACCAACCAGACAGATCTGGACACAACCTATGCATCCACCAGGGGATGGGTGGGTTAGAAGTTCTGATACATACACAATGGATATTATTCAACAGCAAAAAAGGACAAAATCCCACCACTTTCAAAACCATGAGTGACCCCTGAGGGCATGACGTTAAGCAAAGTAAGACAAAGACAGACAAATACTCTGGTGATCTCACGTACCTGTGAAAATAAAATAAACAAGCAAGCTCGGAGACAGAAATCGGCTGTCTGGTCACCAGAGGTGGGGTAGGGGAGGGGAAGCAAATGAAGGTGGTCCAAAGGAACAAGTTTCCAGCTGTGGGATAAGCAAGGCGAAGGACGCGGCGTACCACACGGCAGGCACCATGGTGAACGGGGCTCTGTCACGCACAGGAAAACTAGGAGCAAATCCTCAAAGGTCACGTCGCAAGAACAAAAAACACATTTCTTATTTTTTGGTTTGTTTTGTTTTCTGGGGTTTTCCATCTATGAGATGATGGATGGTAACTAAACTTAACTGTGGTCTTCACAATCTAAGTCAAATCATAGCTTACCTTACACTTACACGATGCTGGATGTCAATTACTCCTCATTAAAACCGTAAGTAACGTTGAAGTGTAATATTGGCATTATGATGGTTTAAAAAAAGAGTGTCCTCATGTTTATATGTGAAACAGGCAATCTCAATATGCACACCTTTATGATAAAAGCCAAACTACTTGTTAGGACAGTTTTAAGCCAGTCTTCTCCAGAGAAAAGTCATAAATGATTCATATTTCCATTATCTGCAAAGTTAACTGCTATTTGCTTTTTCTGTTTTATCACACTATGATTTAAAAAGACTTAACAGGGATTAAGTCTAACAGGACTAACTCAGGATGACAGTTTGCTTTAATGCCTTAAGGAATTTTCAAAAAGCACACAAGAACAAATGTGAAAAACACCTGTGTAAGGGTGATGCAAACAGAACAAAGAGTCTTCCGAGTGGGCTTCAATTATTCTGCACAGCTTTTCGGTAAACACATCTTTTGGTTATGAAACTTCTCTCAGGAACTTGTCTATTTTTGGAAAGTTGGTCCCTATCCTTCCTTGATAACTACTGGGCTCCTATCCAATCAAAACAATGTGAATAAAAATAAGGAAATCAGGGGCGCCTGGATGACTCGGTCAGTTGTTAACAAAAATTAAGAAATCAGAGGCGCCTGGGTGGCTCAGTTAGGATCTCACAGTCATGAGTTTGAGCGCTGCATTGGGCTCTGCACGATCAGTGTAAAGCACACTTGGGATTCTCTCTGCCCCTCCCTGCACACACACACACACACACACACACACACACACACACACACACTCTCTCTCTCTCTCTCTCTCAAGTAAACTTAAAAAAAAAAAAAAAACAAATCAAGCTCTATGGCTTGATTATTTTCAACACGCCGACAGGGTCACATAACCACCAGATGACCATCTCTGAGACTGACCCCCAAGAATCTGCTTTAATCCGTAGGTCACCCATCAAGTTCACCCTAGGGATTCCCACGCTGTACCCCACGTCTTTCTCCAAGAAAGGGAAGACCAGGGACTGCTTCACTCCCGACTGGATCTCCGTGCAGCGCCTGGTCCTGACCCCCTTCCCGGCTCCTGTGCTGAGGCTGCCCCTCCTGGGACCGGCCCCTCTCCCCACCAGCCTGCAGCTGTTCTCAGCCCTAACAACCCCCGAGACCCTCAGGCTCAGCTGTGGGGACTCAACTGGGCCAATAAGCCGCTTGAACTCACACCCCAAGGCCTGGTGCTGACTGTCCCCTCTCACACCCGCCACACAGGATCCAGCACACGTGTCTCCAGTCCCAGCATGCCATTCCCATGAAGGGAAAGGCTGTGCATCCAGCTCAAGGAACACCGTGCAGGTAGGGGTTCATGTTGAGAAAGGACCTCCCAGCTAATCTCACAGGTTAGACTGGGCAGGCAAGCGTTAATCTGGCTTCTCCTTGTTTCAACAGAAACGTACGTCAGGTCTCGGTGCGGAGCACGGGGGTCGAGGCGGTGAGTGAAGCCAGCCCTGTCCCCTGAAAAGGGAAGCTGTGGGCTGCGGAGGCTGACTTGAACCCTCAACTCGATGTGGTCAAAGACTATTCCCTGAAGAAGAGAAGCATGAGCTGAGATTGGAAAGCTGAACCGGTGTTATGCAGGCAAAGGCAGGAGAGAAGTGCTCTTCGGGGAGCGAGAACGGTGCATTCAAAGGCACTGTGGCAGAGAAGGCAGACACAGGAGGGATGAGGCAAAGGGTGATCTGGCCAAACAGCAAGCAGGAATTCATTTAATTTTCAGTTTGTGCCAGGTGCCATTTTAAAGGCAGCTGATTCACATGTTACCTCGTCTAGCCCACAACACACCTGAACTTGACAGAAGGCACTGAGGCACCAGGACGGTAACCAATTTGCCCAAGTTCACTTAAAAGCAAAGCAATTATTTTTCTTTTTTATGTTCCCCAAAATGTAATAGCACACATCCTGGCAGGTGGGGGAACACGAAAAACTAGTGGCTCAAATTCACTGTGGAGTGAAAGAAGTCAAACCAGTTCTCAGTACAGTCAGGTCAGAGACGAAAACCGTCATTTTCCAATGTGTTGTTTTCATGTTATAAGACATAACCACAGGGAAATGTTCTACAGGAGATGCTTAATTCCCTTTTAAAGAAACGGTGCCTATGTAGTTAAGTCTGAGTTTAAAAGAACTAAAAATACTTGTGTAAGGACGCAGGTCTGAATCAAACTGACTCCATGACAGGCTTCAAGTTTACCCTCTGACCTTGGAGGCCTAAGAGTCGGTTTCTCAGAATCATTAGACAATAAAAGGGCACAGATTGCTCAACCAGGGACCACCCTACTAACATCCAATCAGAAGCGGCCGCTAAATTGTTTAACATCCCTAAAGGCAGGTCTAGAGATAGAAGCTATAGATAATCACTTATTGCTTAAGGCTAGGTACACCCTACGTGGGGGTCCTGGGTCCACTCTGTAATTGGTTAATACTCTAAATGTTGTGATTGGGTCCCGCCAAAAGTAACGAACACTCTGGACAATGTGTATGGTTAAAGTTACTGCCAATGATGTTATGCGATAATGATTGGACCCCTGTACCTGTGTCTCAATTTCCTGTAACTCCCCCTTCCCAAGCCCATAAAGGCCCTACCCCGCCTTTGTTCGGGGCTCTCAGCACGGATCCACTGTGCTGGTAAAGTCTGTGAGCCCGAGTTTAGGCCCAGTGAGCCTAAGCCCGTAATAAAGCCCTTTGCTTTTGCATGCATGACTCGGTCTCCCTGGTGGTCTCTGGTTTTGGGGGATGATATTGAAATCTGGGCATAACACTTGGTGGAAGTAATTTGAATAATGATTTAAAAAAAACTTTTCCAAAATTTCCACAGGAATCATACACTATTTTTATAGTTAGAAAAAAAAGAAGGCACAAACAAGCTAATAAAATGACAACCTGACATTTCTCCAAGATGAACCAATGACCAACAAACACATGAAAAGATGCTTGCCTCCATTAGTCAACAAAGAAAAACGAGATACTGATTCGTGCTAAACCGGGGTTTCCTGACCACATTTCAATGAGAGAGGGGATTTCCCCAGCCCTCCAGAACACCAAACAATTCTTGGGCCACCAGCAAGGTGTCTGGAACCTCAGATTTGACTTACCCACCTGGACAGTGTTGGGATCCTGCAGGCGAGGGCCCGGTCCCACCAGACCAACCCCAGGCCGTGGCTGTGCTTCTAACCCCTCGGTACAGTTTTGAGGTTCCCATGACCTCTTTCTTGGGCTCTTTTAATTTGCTAGAGCGGCTCAGAGAACCCAGAGAATAAAGGACACAGGGCAGCACCCAGACGCCCAGAGACAGGGGACGAGGTCTGGGAAAAGGCATGGAGCTCCCATGCCCTCGCCAGGTGACCGTCTCCGGGTATCTCTACCTGTTCACTATCAGGACGCTTTCCAGACCCACTCTGAGTTTTCCTGGAGGCTTCATATTTGGTCGTGCCTAAGCCTTCAGCCTGGGCGGACTGGGCCTCCCACCCCTGCCCCTCCTAGAGTGCTGAGACTGAAAGCTCTAACCACCTAATCACAAGGCTGATCCAGCCCCGCCTCTGGGTGGAGTCACCGATTAGGGTAAGAAAAAAACACCTTAGCTCTCTTAACGCTCTTAACACCTGGGAGTTAGCTGCGAGCCTGGACTGAGGATAAAGATGGAAACCACATGAGGAACAGTACGTTGGTAATCCGAAAGACCCGTCTGTATTTCCTACAAATCTCAGGACCGCGCATGCCCCCAGGGACAGCTAGACCGGAACGGGCCAGAATCCTCATCCACTGCCCTCATCCACTGCCCGTAGGAACGTCAAGGGTGCAGCCTATGTGGAAGGCAGGCTGGCGGGCCACCAAGCACAGCGTTTCCACAGGACCCACCACTTCTCCGTCACACAGCCAAGCACATACATCCATGCAAAAATGTGTACACAAATGCTCACAGCCACATTATTCACAACAGCCAAAAAGAAGACCAAATACTTCATGACTCCGTTCCTCTCAAAGTCTAGAAGGACATCTACAGAGACAGGAGGTGCATCAGCGCCTGCCTAGGGCTGCGGGTGGGATGGAGACAGTGGGTGACAGCTTCTTTCTGAGATGCGGAAACAGGTCTAAAATGGACCATGATGATGGGTGCTCATATCCGCGAGTACACTGAGAACCACTGAACTGTATAGTATGTGAAATTTATCTCAAAAAAGAGGTTTTTAAAAAAGAACCATACCCCCACCCCCAAAACCAGTATGAAAATATTCCCAACTCAGTTGAAGGAATCTAACTCCCAATGGCGAGACTTTATGAATCACCTCTCGGATCAGCAAATAGTAGAAGGTCTGCTATCACCTAGAGCTGTGGCAGCTGGAGGAAGCAGGCGCCTTGTATGGCCAGTGGGGGGACTTTCTTCTTGGAAGAAAACAAAAATCTCCAATTAAAATAATATACCTTTGACTCAGCTGCTCTGCCAGCAGAAAAGCCAGCAGGAAAGCACCCATGGGTGCCCTTGCGGAGGTGTGTACCAGGGTGGGCCAGGAAGGGTGCTCGCCACAGCACTGCTGAAAACTGCACAACTGCAGTGTCCATCAGCAGGGGGCTGCGTGAGTTACGCTGTGTCTGTTCTGTGGATTAGCACGTGCCTGTGAGGAAGGACGGGGTCTGTGCTATTCTGTCCCATGGCCGAGCACGTGGCCATGAGGAAGAAGGAGGTCTGTGCTGGTCTGTCCCAAGGACTAGCACGTGCCGTGAAAAAGGACGGGGTCTGTGCTAGTCTGTTCTGGAGACTAGCATGTGGCCATGGAGAAGGACAATGTCTGTGCTGTGTCTGTTTGGTGGACTAGCACATGGCCACGAGGAAGGACGAGGTTTAGGTGAGACCAGCTGGGCAGAGAAGGGTGTGCGTGGCATCGCCCACTTCTGTTAATGGCAAGCGCCTACACCATCGATGGATTATGCTTCCGTGGTGTTTTGGAATGAAGACATTTCTGGCACCAGACACTACATGTCATGGTTCATGAGATGAAGCAGGAGAAGACGTCTGGGTGGACAAGGAATCTAGCTTTGAGCTGCTATGGACGTGGTGGGGCTTGTGCAGACAGGGAAGTCTGAGCTACATTCTGCATGTTTTCATGCTCTGCTGAAATGTCTTACTGGGCATGTGCCTTACTTCTATTCTATAATCAGTTGTAAATAAGTTACATAGTAAGAACAAAAAGATACAGATGAGCAAACCCGTGAGGAGCACAACTCTAAGCACCTGATGCCCATCGGTGCCTGTACCACACACTGCTACAAGCTGGGGAGGGGCATGGGTCCAGAGCAAGTCTACCAGCTTTCTATGGAAAAGGAGTATTTACTGAAAAACAGATAAAGAAGTACCATGGATCCAGTCCCAGCAGAGTCCAAGCCCCAGCTTGCACTGGCCTTCAGTTCGGGGAGGCGCTCCTGCAGGTGTGTGTGCTAGACCCCCACCCCTCCCAGTCTGGGTGCTGGCTTTTCTGCCCCAGGGCCTTCCCTTGAGGCCCAAGTTTACCTTCTCCACTGTGTTTGGCTCTTTTGCCTTTGAAAAGGAGGAGGGTTTCACAACTCCTCCCACTTGTATTTTTCTCTGATTCCCTTCTCTGTGGAGCACTTGTCAGCGTTCCTGGGTCCCTGCACCCCTTCTCCGTCCACTTCCTTCCAGCGGTTTCTCCGGCTGAGCCCCATTCAGTGTGGCACACGTCCGCAGAGCACAGCCAACAGGCACCACTCCCCTGGGTTTCCCAGACCTCACAGGCTGGCCGGTCACCCAGCCCTGTACCCGAGCTGAAAAGAGCACGAGAGGACAGAGACTGGGGCCTCCCTGCGGCTCACAGGACAACGTCCACAGCAGCAGCTTGCTCTGTGAACCGGGGCCCTGCGTCCCGCCCGCAACACACTTCAGGCCGAGGCTTTGGGAAAACACCAAGCCAGTTCTGCTGTGACACCTGCGTCCTGGGGCGCACAGCAGTTCAGAAACGCAGCAGCTCGAAACCCCTGGATGGCTGTGTTCCTCCCAGACCTCCCAGATCTCTCACATGCAGTCCTGTGACTGCAGTGTTGTCCCTTCACCGTGCTGGCGGACCTGCCTGTGCCCCTGCCACACAAGAGGCTCAGTCCTGTTCCAGGACACCTGCACCAACAGTTCGCTCTGCCCGGAGCACCCTTCCCCTGACCTACAGGGCTGGCTCCCCGCCCCAGCTCTGACAGGCACGTCTCTCCGAGGACACCACCTCTGGGGAGTCCTCCCTGAGCACCGAATCCGAAGCAGCCCTTCCGGGGCTTCCCTAT
>PJEM01017366.1:0-13133 GCA_004023845.1 Helogale parvula
AATAATTGAAGACAATCAGATCATTCAATGACCAGGCTCCTAAATGACCTCTAGTCACACTATCTATTTAAAACTTACAGTTTTTAAATTAAATATTATATGCCAGAGCAGAAAGTCATTGATATGATAGCAAAATTCTATTCTGAGCTTTATCTGCCAATGACTACAGGGTCAGGTAAGTAAAAGTCAGACAAAGAACACAGGAGACCCAAGGGGGGAGGGGCCACAGGTGTTTACTGAAACCACACACTGGGGTCTATTATGCCATTGAGGAAAGGAAGGAAAGAGACATTTTGGGACTGGACACCGGATAACTGATGCCACTGCCAATATTAACTAAATACCAGATATTTCAGTATGTAAAGTTCCAGATAACTACAAGGCAACCCCTGAATCCCTTCCACAGCAAATTTCAGGAACCAAGGCAGAAGGAAGATGAAGCATAAATTTTAAAATATATTGTTCTCTTCGAGTGGCCACTAGATGGCCCACCTATTTGGCTAAGGATAGTAATATAGAATCATAAAGGCATATTAAACTTATATGCCCAAGGATCCTGAACAAATTGTCTGTCATTCCTGCTGTTGTAAACCAGACAGCAGCAGATATTAGAAACCCTAAAAGAGACCCTTAACAAATTAACCATGGAGACTGGCAGAAATTGGCTAAACTCTCCTCCCCTTTGCCCTTTATAGGGTAAAAAATTCCCCTTACACCAAAGAGGACTATGCTAGGCTTTAGGAGAACAATGTTACTTCTATGCCAATAGCTCAGGAATTGTACAGGATAGTCTAGCTGTGGTTCACGGCCACCACAAGAGAGGAGAAAAAGGAGGAGCCAAAACCAAAATTGGTATACTTTTAACATTTGGCTCTTGTATCATTGATAAAATCATAGCATTTGTCAAATAGCAGGTAAATGCTTTTCTGTTAATGGTCTTAAGAGCATGTAGCCTTAAACCAGAACAATAGTACCATAGCTGACCCAGGATTGGGTCAGTTACAAGACAGAGGGGGGAATGTAAGGATGCAGGTCTGATTCAAGTTTCCCCTCTGCCCTTGAAGGCCAGCTAACACCATTAACATTTCCGGGGGCGGGCCTAAAGATGGAGGTTAAGACTAGTCATGCTCTACCGGAGGGTCCTAGTCACGCCCTACGTGAGGGTTCTGGGTCCACTCTGTAATTGGCTAAAGTTACTGTCAATGATGTGATGCTATAATGATTGGACCCCTGTACCTGTGTCACAATTTCCTGTAACTCCCCCTTCCCAAACTCATAAAAGGCCCTGCCCCGCCATGTTCAGGGGTCGCTCCACATGGATCCAGTGTATTGTTGAAGTATGTGAGCCCGAGTTTAGGCTGGCCAGGCCTAAATTCGTAATAAAGGCCTTTGCTTTTGCAAATAAATAAATAAATAAATAAATAAAATAAAATATATTGATCGCACAAAGACAGTATCAACTGACCAACATTTAAAACCCAGGTAGGGGGTTGCAGGGAAGGAAAATGTTTTCCCTGCTACTCTTCGCCCTTTCTCCCTGACCCCTCCACTCCCTGTAATCAGAAGGCTGATTAACACAACGAATACAGATTTAAGCCTGAGTGCCAGATGTAGGCAAAGGTGCCCGAGAAAACACAGGAGGTTCAAAGAAGGGACCGAAGCAGGAGGTTTAGTACATTTTAGGCAAAGAAGAAACACATTTGTGAACTAACAGGACTAAGGGTTTTGGACGTGGGGTAGTTAATGATGAAGAAGTAACAACAAGGTGTTTTTTTACAGGCTTCTGGAGCCCGAGCACGGTCTTCTCTCCTGAAATCCCAGTCTGTGGGGCTAAGGGTGCCCTCTTCAGCACTCCTGGCACACGGAGGCCACCTTGCCCATGGCAGACCTCCCACCTACTTTCAAGGGGACCAGGTGGGGCAGAGTGTCCTTCTTTCATGACGCTGTTCTGGGTATGGTTATATCAAAGTGATCAATATGCCACAGTGCTGTGATGGGCTTGGAACCCCCAAGGGTCTATCGTGATTTTGAATTCTCGGCTCCTTTGAGATTTCAGGCATCTAGGTTTGGGAAAGGAATGCGGATATAGGAGGCTGGTCCTCGCATCTGTGCCGACAGTAGCATGAAGTTCAGATTCCCTGTGACCAGAGCTGCGGAATGGGTGCTCCCAGCACGTTATAGTGGGGCCTCTTACAAAGTCACTACCAAGTTGGAATAAAGAATGGAGTCTCCAGACAGGGGTACAAGGCTTCCCAGCCACCAGGAGCTGGCTGACAAGGATTACAATTCCTCCCCTCCCTCCTGTCTACACCTTCAGCTTTCCCACATGCTACCTCTCTGGGCTGGAGAGGCAAAGCGGGGTCTCTGCTTTCACTCCTTGGTTCCCTCTCCATGAGCTCCACAGAGGACCCCAGCGAAGTTCTCTGTAGTCAGGTTCTCTCTCACACACCCCACCCACGGCAATGGGTCCTCCAGGGAAACAACAGAGGCCCACTGCCCACTCCCCCTTTTCAACCCCTTCAATTTTCAGCCTGGTCTCATCAATGGGAGTCTCCAATGGCTCTTGTTTCTTTTCTTCTACTCTTAATTACTTCGAAACAACTTGTTTGAGGTACAACTTAGCCTAGTCCTGCCCACTTGAAAACAAAACTGCGGAAAATATCACTTATCCTCTAGAAATGCAACCTTGATTTGTTTCAATTTCTTGAATTTCTCCTATGCAGTCACACTACTTTGTGAATAACACCTCTCTGTACATTTGTGCACAAGACTTTGCATCCACAGGTGTTTTCCATTCTCTTGGGAATTTACTTAGCAGTTCAATGACTGGGTAGGAAAGGAACTCTGGGTTTATGTTTCTGAGGAACTGCTGGACTGTATTAAAGGGCCTGTGCCATTTCCCACCAGCAGTGCCTGAGGGCTCTCATCTCTCTGAGTCCTTACTGACACTGGGACCCCCTTTTTTTATTATTCTAGCCACAGGGGGCAAGTGGCATCCCAGGGTGGCTTTCATTTGCATTTCCCTAAGGATCAAGAGTCTTAAATTAATTAGAGAGGGAGACCATTTGACTAAAGACAAAGAGATTGTTGGACGTGAGGGCGGGGCCCAGTTATGACAGGTTACCTTGAAAAACACCTAAAACAAAGTTAAGATACTTACACAGGTTTCAGTCCCTGCCTTCTCCAGTGATGAGTTTCCACCAACTTGGAATCATTCTCTTCCTGGTTCAGAGGATGAGACACATACAAATGGAGATTTCCCTGACAAAAGGGATTACAGATCAATTCTACTGTTTTATGGAGCTTCTCTCCTGAGTGCTTTCTCTCAAAACTAATCAGTTCAAATAATCCTTATGCCACAGAGACGTATTTTGGGGTCCCATTCTGATTCCCTTCAATTTATCCTGAGTTAATTTGTGTAGCATAAGGTAGAGGTCTAAATTCCGTCTTTGTATGCGGCTCTCCTGCTGTCCCAGTACTGTTTGTTGAGAAGACAATTCTTTTCCCCATGGAAGTTTCTTGACAGGACAGAAGGTCACCACTCCTGATCAGAGCTGAGGACTTGTGAAAGACGTGGAACCAAGCCTATACAGTCAGCCAACCTGATGGCCTTACAGACACCCCCATATCTGCCCTCCAAGGATGCCCCTGGTCAGGCCCCTCCCAGTGTTGACAAGACTATGAGGGATTTAGGGGTAAACGGTCATATGACTCCCTTGAGACAGCCAAGGGAAACTAAAATTAAAATTAATTTTCAAAAAACTTGCCACATTTTGATAAATGCCTCAGCTGCACTCTACACTTTAATCTCAACTTTGGACCTACAGGTGGGATCCTAGAAAACAGGAAGCCAGCTAAAGGTAACATTTGTACCACAGTCAGCCCCCTCCCTCCCAGATCTCTGCCTCTAATGCCCCAAAGAAAAAGAAAAAGAAAATTTATTTTGCACCGTCTCTCGGAATGCCTCAATCCGAGGGATCACCCAGTGCTACCAGAATTATGTTTGTCCTGACTGAAAACTTCCTTTAAGAACTAACATTCCTTCCCTGTCCCTCTGACAATCAATGTCCTAAAACTTTAGTGAGGGAATTAGAGGAAAATAGAAAGGGGAAGGGTCATTTGAAATTTAGGCCAATGAAAAATCACATGTCTTCTCAACAAATAGTGATAGAAGAAGGTACAGTCATCTGAGCGGATAAACATACCTAATTCAAATGGGTTTTTCATTGGCCTGAATTTTCTTTTTTTTTAAATTTTTTATGTTTATTTATTATTGAGACAGAGAGAAACAGAGCATGAGTAGGGGAGCGGCAGGGAGAGAGGGAGACACAGAATCTGAAGCAGGCTCCAGGCTCTGAGCTATCAGCACAGAGCACGTCATGGGGCTGCAACCCATGAACTGTGAGATCATGACCTGAGCCAAAGTCAGACCCTTAACCGCACGTCATGGGGCTGCAACTCATGAACTGTGAGATCATGACCTGAGCCAAAGTCAGACCCTTAACCGACTGAGCCACGCAGGCGCCCCTGGCCTGAATTGTCAATAACCTTTCATCCTCCTAGTCTTCTGATCTTTTATGGTAAATTAGTTTATGTTGTCATACCTGCCTCGGGACTATACTTTTTAATTTACTTACTTGCTTATTTACTTATTTACATACTCACTGATTTATCTGTTGGCTCCATGCCCAGTGTGGGGCTTGAACTCACTAGTCTGAGATCAAGAGTCACCTGCTCTATTGACTGGGCCAGCCAGGTGCCCCATCATGGCTAAAGTTGTAAAACAAACATAGGAAGTCTCGGCTTGCACCTGCCTCAATGCGTATATATGTGTCATAGGTGTGTGGTATTTTCTACCTGCAAATGGCAATACCAAAATTAATTTGTAATAGAGTTCCATTGAATTGGATTAAACAATTCAACACTTATATGAGTTAAAGTCTCAAATGTAATAAAAATAACCCAAATGCTTTTCAGGTCACGGCATCTAGGAAATATTTGATATAGAACCTAGTTTACGTTTGCGGGTTTATTGAAAGTAGGCATGTCATTAGAGGTAACAGCATTGCAATTCCATCTGGGTTTAGTAATCAGCCAACTCTGTAATGTCTTTGTTACAAACTATGTCACCTAGAAAAAATAACGCAGGATGATGACTGATGTTGTCTAACGTGTAATGAAGTGCTTATAGGAAATGAGCTATATGGCAGATGGGTATGAAAGAAGGCACTTGTAATGAGCACAGGGTGTGGTATGTAGTAAGAATCACTGAATCCTATCGGTGAAACCACTATTGCACTGTATTTAACTAACTAAAATTTATACTAAAAAATATAAAGGTGGGAAAGCATCACCAGAACTTTTTCTCTTTTCTACCACGGGAACACAAGGTAAGAAGGTGCAGTCTGAAAATCAGGAAAGGGTCCTCACCAAAAACGAAATCTGCTGGCACAATGATCTTGGACTTCCCAGCTTCCATAAGTGTGAGGAATATATGTTTGTTGTTTAAGTCACCCAGTCTATGGTGCTTTGTTATACCAGCCGAAGCTGTTTAAGATATACAGCTGTCCCTATTTTAACAAAAATTTACAATATGATATAATTGAATAGACCATGATTTAAGCCAAAACAATGAGCGTGTTAAGACTGCTAAGAAAAAAGAGAGAATATAATGGGGTTACTGTCAACCACTGGGTTTTAAAAAAATTTTTGAAAGCTAAAAAATGCATACAGACAGTATTTGAAGACTTGATAACATTTCACTTTGATCCTTAAAGTCACCTGTGTGAATCTTGTGCAAGTAGGGGAGAGGCAGAGAGAGAAGGAGAGACAGAATCCCAGGCAGGTTCTGTGCTGTCACACCTAGCACGACGTGGAGATGAATCCCACAAACGTGAGAACATGACCTGAGCTAATATCAAGAGTTGAGCACCTTAACAATTGAGCTACTTCGGAACCAACCCAGATTTTTTCTTTTTAGTTAGCTATTGTTAAGATGCTGTTAGATCAAAAGAATGCTATAAACATGATAGGATGACAGGTTATGACAAGAAACCCACCAGAACTGATGAAAAAACAAAACACTCTTATCTATGAGCCTTCCAAATACAGCTCACACTACACAAACGGAGTATCTTATCGAAAAAAGAAACGTACACCACTGTTTCTGAGCTTGTACCAATTCTAGCACAGGCAGTGCTCAAGGGATTCATAACGACTACAGAAAGAAGCAATGAAAACATCACACAGTGGCATCCAACTTCTTCCTAAAAAGCACTTACTTGTAAAAATGTAAACTTTCTATGTAAGTAAGTTGGTGTAAATTTGCTTTAACAAAGTCTAACTTGTTTTGAGTAAGTACTGGTTGCATATGTCAGTATATTAATTTCTACCGGAATCCAGCTCCAGAACATCCAGGGTTTCCTGAAGGATGCGAGGTGTTGGTAAGAGAGTGAGAGAGCCTCACGTTTCTTTCTCATCTACAGGCAGACATCTCTGCACTGACTGAGACTCAGTTTTATTTAGGCTTAAGTGTATGGGAAACAGCACAGAACTGGCATTTGCCTTAGACCATGATTTCTGATGACAAACTTCCTTGGTATGTAAAACTTTCCCAGAACATACATTTGTAGAAGACTCATACATACCCTTTATCAATAGTAACTGGTGTAGGTGATTTAGGTGCTTATCAAATGGGAAAGGAGGGTATTTAACACGTTTATATACAAGACAGTGCTTTTAGCATAGCAAAGGTAGAAGTTAGTTCTTTGTGAGCAGGGATCAATAGTCTGTCGGCTTAAGGGGGAGAATAAGAAAAAAAGGATTCTCAGGAAACACAAAGTCTGCTCCCATGATCACAAAAGAAGCTCCTATGATAAGATTCTGCACAAGGTGCAATCAGCGTAGATTAGAACAGAAATAAAGAGACAAGTCACTCCCGATAGCAATCAACAAGGTGTCTTGTGGGATGGTGCTCAAGCAAAAACAAGGAGTGGGGGTACATATGGGTCATCATCTGATGGCAGGAGGTCTTGCAAACCTGCCTTAACCTCAGGAAGAAAGAGTATTCTCAGCTTGTGAGTTCAAAATGTCTCCCAGCATCTCCTCCTTTTTATTTTTAAATGAAGTTGGTGGAGCTCAATGTTTGTGCTCTAAACGCCTCGATTAGTTATTTTAAAGAAACAAGGAACAAAATGAGCATGGACGCTCCAGCCACCATGCCAACATTAGTCAGGAGTGAAATTAACCCCTGAGCGCTAAAGAGATTCTGTAACCCTTGCTGAAAGGAAGTTGCAATCTGTGCAGGAGAGATAAAGGTAGAAGATGCATTAATAGCCTGGATCTGTTCATGAAGGGTCTGGACATAAATGCTAAAATTAGAAGGGTCCCAAATACCAAGTAGATGATTATGGATATTCTCCCAAGAGTGGATGGTATCATTATGTTGGAGAGAAGTAACACAGATCCAAGTATACTCCTTGTGACTTTGAAGGGCCAAACGAGATTTTAGAAAATTTAATTCATTTTTGACACAGTACTGTCTCTACCAACGCATTAACCTTAGTGTCCAATTTCCTGTCAATTATTTCCTGAGTGGCCAATGCAAAAGAGAAATTTTTTGTCAACTGGTTAACAGGTTGGGCTGTAGGCACCTCCTGGACACAGATGACATTGGAAGCAGTTACAGACCCTATCACGGCAATTCATGCTGTAATGCCCAATAGTAATGCTCCGATGAATTGCTTTGGACGTATGAGAGCATAATTGATCTCCTGTATGACCTGCAACCCATAATCAACATACCAAGTGATATTCAGTATTACAGGGAGCATAACATAAAAAGATTCTCTTAATATCACTAAAACCTGAATTCCATTCTCCGGAGAAATGCAGTTAGTTAGAACTCACCCTGTACCTGTAGTAAAGTAACGTTCATCTATTTTCAACTTGACAGTAAACCTTCCGTGGGTTATATTAGGAAGCAGGAAGGCATAGAGCGCTTGAACACACGCAGTGACTGCATAATTGGTAGGAACATATGGGCAGGTCAATATAATAAGATCCATTGCAGCCAGAAGGTGCTAAATGTTAGTTTGTTTAAAGAGACTGCCATCAATAGTACTTGTTAGCAGAGGAGGTACCCATTCATTAACGTGTCGTCTTTAATTGATAAGGGCCTAGGTATAAGAGTATTTGACCAAGAGTATCTGGGTGAGTTTTTCTTCTTTTATTATTTAAAATGTTTTATTTCTTTTTGAGACAGAGAGAGAGACAGAGAATGAGATGGGAAGGTGCAGAGAGAGAGGGAAGAGGGAGAAACAGAATCCTAAGCAGGCTCCAGGGTCTGAGCTGCCAGCACAGAGTCTGATGCAGGGCTCAAACTCACAAACGTAAAATCATGACCTGAGCCAATGTCAGTGGGTTAAACAACTGAGCCACACAGGCACCCCAAGGGTGAGTTCTTTACATAATACCTATAGTTAACAGAGGGCATGGGATTAGACCAATCACTCATTGTTTAGTGTATATTAAATAATAACCTATTCCCAGAGGATACATAGAAGACCACCAGCGAGGATAACCTTTGTTAACGTCAATGAGTATCTAGATGTTGACATTTGAGTTATCCTTAGAGAGAGTCTGGAAAGGAGGTGGCTTGTTGCAGGGACTTAAATTTTTAGGAATGGAATGTTCATCATCCAAAATAGGGTCTAGTCCTGCGCTGCCTGGCATTCTCCTGTAGAGCTCAGAGACAGATTGAAATTGGCGAACCCACTGTGAGGGCTGAGGGATGTTGCCCCAATTAGTGCCGTGGCCGGGTGCTGGCCCCTCAATCTGTTATCCTGTTCCTCAGATTTTTGGAGATTGGTCCCCGGTCATTGGACATTTTTGTGAAATTTAGATTTCTAATCTTTGGCCCAGTGAAAGCCCTTTTGACCTAGGGCACATAGTTCTGGGTACATTGTTAGTATTGATCACCAGAGGAACAGGTGCGCTTCACAGGGAGCTAATTGTTTTTGACCTAGGGCAGTCTCTACTGAAATGTCCCACTTGCCCACAAGAATAGCAATTCGACGTTGAGAAAGGTTTTTTGCTCTTTGTACCTCCTGACTGCCCTAAGGACCTGACATATTGACGATATGTTTCTCCCATTAAAGCTGCTCCCATAGTCAGGTCTTGGATAAAGGCTGGACTTACATCTGTGCATTGTTTGACATAATCAGTTAAGGTGCCTGTCTTTCTCATAAGCTATAAAAATACTGGCAAGCAGAAAAGGGATTTTCAAATGCTAGTTGTTTAATGAGAATGTCCACGGCCAGAACACTGGTTATCACTTTTCTAAACAGCTTGTATGAATCTAGAAAAAAAAATCCTTATAGCTTTCATCTGATCATTGTTGGATTTCTCCCATGGTAGCGGCCCTCCCTGCCTGTTGCAATTGACAAAGGTCTCCATGCGTTATAGGCACAATCAGTGACCTGTTGTAAGGTGTCCTGGTCAAGACACATTGGAGCTTGAGCAGTGTCCAAATCACCCTCGCCCGGAAGTTTCCCGAAGGTAATGTCTCTATTCGTCCTTTTATTTACTGCTGCTCTTTTTCTAGGTAACTCATCATATTCTGATTTCCATAGCAGATATTGGCCTCCTGACAGGCATGCTCCTGCAACCTGAATCCGGTCCTAAGGCGTCATTCAACGGAATATTGGAGCCTCTAGCAATGGGAGTGTATAGGACACGGGCAGCCCATATTTGGCAGAGGTAGTTTTTAGTTCCTTAACAATATTATAGGGAAGAGGTTCCCAAGAAGGGTCCCCATCAAATTGTAACTTTAGAGCAACGGGGAAGCAGCAAACAAAATCTGTATCTCTTCTTTTGAGGCCTCTCTAATGACAGCTCTGAGCCCTACTGCTTTTCAAAGTGACATGGGAGGAAGAGGCCCAGATGGAGGCAAAGTCCCTGTAGTCTGAATGAGCAAAACCCAATTGTTTGATGTTAAATTTGAAACCTTTGTAGTGGTGGCGTGGAGGACAGTCCCTGAGTCCACCTTGTTATCATTTGGAGGGGCTGTGGGCCTGAAGACTCCAAAATTCTCTTTTGAGGGGTCTAACATCCCCTATCTAACGGTCAATACAGAAACAACTTTGACCGGGACCTTTTGAGGTCCTTGTGAAATATCCTGTTGTCCAATGTCATCCTCGACCCGATTCCAGGTATCTAGGCTGAAAGTTCGTTCCTCTGGGAACCACAGGAACTCTTTTTGAACAAAACGTAAAAATGGAGCAATTTTCTGAGGGCATACCTTTACCCCGTTTTTTGTTAGCATGTTCCGTATTATATCTATGAAGAGTCTCCCTTGCTTAGACTCTTTATGGCCCATACCTTCTCACAAACAGTTCCGTGCTTATCCACCAATTAACATGACTTATGTCAGGGAGTCAGTGGCACCCTATGGTGGAATCCTAACCATCTAGCCTAATACAATGATAAGGACTTAGTTTAAAGAGAAAGGCTTACCTTCAGGCACCTGTTCAGGCGCCACTTGTCCGAGTAACCCTCCACCCTCTCCAGGGGTCCCTGAAGGATGGATGGCATCGGCGAGAGAGGGACTACAGAGCCACGAGATTCTTTCTGGTCACCAGGCAGGCATCCCTGCTCTGACTGAGACTCAGCTTTATTTATGGTTAAGTGTATGGGAAACAGCACAGAAGTGACATTTGCCTTAGACAATGATTTCTGATGACAAATTTCTTTGCTATGAAAAAATTTCCCAGAACATAGATTTGCAGAAGCCTCGTGCATTACCTTTATCAAAAGTGGTTGATGTAGGTAATTTAGATGCATATCATATGGGGAAGGAAGGTATCTTAGGCGTTTAAATTCAAGACAATGTTTTTTGCATAACAGAGGCAGAAGTTATGAAGTTAGTTCTTCGTGAGCAAGGGTCAACAGCCTGTCTGCTTAAGGGGGAAGTATAAGAAAAACAGGATTCTCAGGAAATGCAATGTTTGCTCCCATAATCACAAAAGGAGTTCCTACAATAAGTTTCTTTACAAGCTGCAAACAGCATTTTGGGGCCAGAATAAGGGGACAATTCACTCTGGATACCAATCAAAAAGGTGCCTGTGGGGTTGGTGCTGAAGCCAAAGCAATTGGGGTGGATATCAGTAATCATCTGATAGCAGGAGGCCTTGCAAACCTGCCTTAACCTCACAAGGAGTGTTCTCAACTAGTGAGTACAGAATGGCTCCCAAAAAGCATATATTAAAAATAATTATAGCTGGGCAAAACCCATTCATTAACTCAGAATAGCACCAATGTGTTTAAAGTGCTAACTTTCTATTATTCCCTACAAGTATTTTGGTGTAATCTGAATAGAGTGACTAACGTGCTGTATTCTACTTGATGTCTGTAACATTAGTGACATTTGATGTTCCATACTTCTGTAAATCTATCTTTCCAGTTACTTTCTTCTAAGCCCTCTTTGGTGTCTGCTAGAGTGTAATTTAAAATTATGGTCTTTCCTCATTCATTACATGTCTAGGGTTTGCATCAAGGGAGCATTTTATGACACTGAGCAAAGATTGAATGCTAGGTAAATGGGAGGACACTTTCTTTCCATTTCACAGTTTTGCTCCTATGTGATAACTACAATGTTGAGTACGTTGAGACGAGCAGGGAGAGCCTGCCACGTTGATTACATTTCTATGGTTACTCTCCACTAGGAATCCCCTGATGTCCAGTAAGGGCTGAGGGCCACTTACAGGCACTAACATTCTTTTAACATTTTTCAAGCCTCTCTCTTATATGAATTCTGTGATGTTTGGAAAGTTTTGACCGGTGGGGAAAGGCCTGGCCACACTCTTCACATTGGTACGGTTTCTCTCCGGTATGCATTCGGAGATGTTGAGTAAGGTGTGGGCGATGGCGAAAGGCCTTGCCACATTCTTCACATTTGTAAGGTTTCTCTCCAGTATGAATTCTATGATGTAGAATAAGGTGTGAGTGCCTGATAAAGGCCTTGCCACATTCCTGACATTTGTAAGGTTTCACTCCAGTATGAATTCTGAGATGTTGACTAAGGTGTGATGGGTTGATAAAGGCCTTGTCACATTCTTGACATTTGTAAGGTTTCTCTCCAGTATGAATTCTGAGATGTTGACTAAGGTGTGATGATTTGATAAACGCCTTGCCACATTCGTGACATTTGTAAGGTTTCTCTCCAGTATGAATTCTAAGATGTTGAGTAAGGTGTGATGGGGTGATAAAGGCCTTGCCACATTCTTTACATTTGTAAGGTTTCTCTCCACTATGAATTCTGAGATGTTCAGTGAGGTTTGAGAAGTGCCTAAAGGCCATGTCACAATCTTCACATTTGTAAGGTTTCTCTCCAGTATGATTTCTGAGATGTAGAGTAAGGCTTGAGTGCTTTATAAACACCTTGCCACATTCTTCACATTTGTAAGGCTTCTCACCAGTATGAATTCTGACATGTCGAATAAGGTTTGAGTACCGGCTAAATGCCTTGGAACATTTTTCACATTTGTAAGGTTTCTCTCCAGTATGAATTCTAAGATGTTGAGTAAGGTGTGATGGGGTAATAAAGGCCTTGCCACATTCTTCACATTTGTAAGGTTTGTCTCCAGTATGAATTCTGAGATGTAGAGTAAGGCTTGAGTGCTTTATAAATGCCTTGCCACATTCTTCACATTTGTAAGGTTTCTCTCCAGTATGAATTCTGACATGTCGAATAAGGTTTGAGTACCGGCTAAATGCCTTGCCACATTCTTGACATTTGTAAGGTTTCTCTCCAGTATGAATTCTGAGATGGAGACTAAGGCTTGAGTGGTGGCTAAAGGCCTTGCCACATTCTTTACATTTGTAAGGTTTCTCTCCAGTATGAATTCTCTGATGTACAGTAAGGATGGAGTGCTGGCTAAAGGCCTTGCCACATTCTTCACATTTGTAAGGTTTGTCTCCAGTATGAATTCTGAGATGTAAAGTAAGGCTTGAGTGGTGGCGAAAGGCCTTTCCACATTCTTTACATTTGTAAGGTTTCTCTCCAGTATGAATTCTGAGATGTAGAGTAAGGCTTGAGTACCGGCTAAAGGTCTTGCCACATTCTTGACATTTGT
>PJEM01017367.1:0-15902 GCA_004023845.1 Helogale parvula
CCCTGTCGCCCGGGCCCTTCCCGTCACAGCGCCCTGCCGCGGCCGGGGCTCCGGGTCCAGCCCCGCGGGGCCCCATCCTCTTGGCTGAGGGGGGCGTCTGGGTGCCCGCCCGTCAGAACCCGGCCACCCCTGGGGCCGCGCCCCTTGACGAGGGTGGGACCTCCCCCGGCTCCCCGGGGTGTGCACACACCCTCCCACACACGCACACGACCCGGCTCACACACGTGTACACACGCATGCTCGTGCCTGGCTGGGACGAACAGAGGCCACCGTCCGAGTCCGGAGCCCCCGCCCCCGCCTCATCCGTCCGCCAGCCACGCGGTGAGCGTCCCGCCGCAGGAGCTGTGAGACGGCAGAGCCGACTCGGTGGGGACAGAACTGAAGGCCACCCCGGGGAAGCTGGCGGGTGGCAGGCCGGGCCCGGAGCCCTGAGCTGGTCCTCCGGCCCCTGTGAGCCTCCGTCTCTGTGCCAGCCTCTGGGGTTCCCATAACAAACCCACAGAGGGGGCAAGACAACAGAAACGGGGCTCCCCCCGGCTGCGGTGGCTGCAGGTCTGAGACCCAGGCCTCCGGAGGACTCTCCCTGGCCTGTGGACGGCGTCCCCTCCCCGTGTCCTCTCGTGGTCACCCCCCGGTGCGTGTCTGCATCCTGCTCTCCCCTTCTTGTGAGGACACTGTCAGCCTGACCAGGGCCCCCAGGGCCCTCCTTGACCTCAGTCGCTTCCGCAAAGGCCCACCTCCGAGCAGTCACCCTGAGGCCCTGGGGTGGGACTCGGGTGTGGCTCTGGGAACACAGTTCAGCCCCGTCTCCGGGCTTGGACAGAAGGGATGGACCCTCCGGCATGAAGTGGCCCGTGAGGCCAGGCGAGCGCAGCAGCCCCAGCCCAGGGCGGGAGGGACAGGCACCCCGTCCACCTTTCCACCTCAGTGACCCCGAGAGCCATGAAGTCCATGGGAAAACCTTGACCCGGAGAAAAGACCATGTCGTAGTCCCGGGAGCATGGACTTTTCTCGTGCATTTTCTCTTCCCAAACAGCCAGTCAGGCTCTCGTCCTGGTGGAGCAGATTGGTCCCAGCCCTTGGCGGGGAGGCTCACTGCCTTCTCCAGCCTGCCCCGGAGAGTGGCAGAGGTCAGACTGTCCCCCCAGCCGTCTCCATCTCCCCTTTTGACGTCTGACAGCCAGGACCCTCGGGTCCAGTTACTACTGTCACCCCCGTCCAGGGTGTCACCGAGAGCTGAACCTAATGGCCCCCCAGGCCCTGCCTGTGCCCAGCTTCATGGTCACTTGCAGCCTGCCCACCCCTCCTGCCCACTCTCGTTTCCCTGATGACGCCCCACAGGCTTCCGGCCTTTCCAAGCCGCCCAGAGTTCTCGGGCCTCTGCCAGGAAGGGCGAGGAGCAGAGCCTCAAGTGGGGGGAGGCTGCCACCGTGTCTCCTTACACCTGTGCAGCCGGGGAAACCGAGGCACAGTGGTGGGCAGGGCAGGGCCTCCTCTCCCCTCCCTCAGGACCCGAGGTTGTGTGTCATCCGCCGCCAGCCGTGCGTGTCCTGCCTGGTTCCAAGCCTGCAGCCCACCCAGAGCCCACCCCTAGTCTGTGGGGTGGGGGCCAGCCGTCTCTGCAGCCTCTGCCCAGAAACTCTCGGTCTGGAAGGAGGGGGCCGCCCGGACCCTGGCTGAGCACCTTCTGTGGTCCCCTCACTGCCGGAGGCTGTGGTCACCCAGCTCAGACCACAGGAGGGGCTGTGTCTGCAACCCCAGGCGGCTGCTCTGGGCCTGGGGGGAATGGCGGGGATGGCAGGAAGGTGGGTGCTGTCCCAGCCGAGCCGGGGCCCTCGACAGGGTCTGGGCTGGTGGAAGGGGTGCCCTGCCGAGCGGACGGGGCAAGGGGGGTGTCCACGGTCCTGACCCCTCCCTCTCCTCCTGTTTTGCCCCGGGGTCTGAGCTGCCCTCACCGCCGGCGGGCTCCAAGCCACGGAGGCCAGAGCCCCTCCACCTGGCTTCTGGGGACGCTCCTGAAAGCCAGAGGCTGGACCAGAGCCCCACCGCGGGACGGGGGCCGGCGGTCACAGGAAGCTCTACACACCCAAGTGAGGCTGCGTGGAGTCACCTCCCAGTTCCCACGCGTGTGGGGGAGGGGCGGGTGGGTCCCCATCACCAGGCTCCCTGGGACAGGGGCAGGCTCGGCCGCCGTGCCTGGTGACTGGCCCCTCCACACGGCCCCTGGTGGGTGGGGACCGCTAACTGCCTGGGTGTGAGCAGCAGGCTGGAGTCGCCAGTGCCGTCCTCCGCTGCCCACGGGGAGGACCCTGAGGCCCGGGCTCCGCAGCCCTTACAGCCATGGGTCAGGGTGTGCGGGGAGCACCAGGGGTCCTTCCCCCATGTCCAGAATCCATGCCCGCTGCCCGGGTCCCCTGCACCTGCTCCCCCAGCTCACTGCCCGGCTCTGCCCAGACACGCCCTCTCCCTCCTCCCTCCACCCTGGGCGGACGGCCCCCAGCTCTTCCCCCCATGCACCCCCATCACCTCTGCAGCTGGACGGCCCCCAGAGCAGGGACCAGCTGGCACCTGCCCACGGGGGGCGGGGTGAAGGCCCCCACCGTCCAACTGGGAGAGCTTCTTCCTCCACTGTCAAGCTGTCCCACGTCAGCAGTCGGATCCGAGGTTCTTAGCGGTTGACTGACGGACCCAAGGTCACACGGCTTGAAAACAACAAAGCAGCAAAGCCAAGTCAGTCTGAGCCCAAAGCTTAAGAAAAATGGCTCTGGGTTAGGAGCAGGGTTCAGAGATCCTGAGTGCACCGAACGAGGGAAGGGAGGAATGGGGATGAGTGAGGCTCCGAGAAGGGTGGGTGGGGGGCAGGGTGTGGCCCAAGCTCTCTCCTGGCCCCACCCTCTGCTGCCCCTGGGGCCCCAGCGCGGACCATGGCTTGGGCTCCGAGGCCCATCGACGCTTGCCGGGGAGCCGTCTGCAGCCGCTGGAGGTGGCCTGGAGCAGGGGACTTGAGCTGTGTGTGCTCCGCCACGGGAGGGGCACGGGTCACACCTCACCGACCACCTCCAGCCCTCAGGTCCAGCCGGCAGATGAGAGCAGAGAGCATAGAAGAGGGAGGGGCAGAGAGCTGTGACCCCAGCCCCCACACCCCTGCTGGGGGCACTCAGAGTCCTCACCCAAGGCTGAGTATTCCCACGAGAAACTGGAGGCTTTTGGAAAGCCAGGGCCCCTTTCCCTGGAGGCTGGAACCTGCCCAGAAAGGCACCTGTGTTTCCAATTAGGAAACATTTTCCCCTAGAGACTCAAGTAATTAAAATCAAGTTAAAGACAGTGAGGTGTGGGCTGCACACCCAGCATCAGAGATCACAGGTGTGGGTGTCGGGCCCAGAGCGCTGGGACTCCGCCCGGACTGCCCAGCTCCCGAAGCCACCCCAGAGGAGGGTGCTGCCCCAGGCCCAGGCCCCCAGCCTGCCGCTGGGAAGGACTCAGCAGGGTGACCAGGCTCGTGGGGAGGCCGGGGAACAGGGCCCTTTCAGCCCCAAACTCCCCATTTTCTAGGTGTTTGCAAATCTACTTCAATAACAATCTCATTCCTGCCCAGAGAAGTAGAGGAAAAGATCCGGAAGCTTCTGCAGTCTGGCAGGGAGGGGCTGGTCAGCTCTGAGACACCACAGGAGAAGCCAGCACTGGGTGCGCACAGTCTCTGTGCCCAGGCTGCACCACTCGCGGGCAGGTGGCGTGGCACCCCCCGGCACCCACGGACACTGGGGTGCTGCCAGGGTGCGGGCAGGGGGCAGGGGGCTATGGCCGTACTTGGCTAGAGACCTGCTCCTCCCAGGGGCTGGGACTCACAGCAGATTGGGCAATCTAGGTCCGTCTACACTCCTTGTGTCATGATGGGGAAACTGAGACCAGGAGACAATGCACAGAGCAAGCCGGGGGCGGCTTGAAGTCCAGCACTTCCCGCCACCCTGGACTCGGGGACCTGGGTGCGGGCTTGGGTCGGCCTCCTGGAGGCTGCGGCACGAGAGCCCATGAGCCCCTGGGCATCCGCCTTGCTGTGGAGGTGCTGACCCCCGCGGGGATCCCGGTGGGGGGTCCACAAGAGTGCGATGACTCCACACCCAGGAGCGGCCCCACGCCCCCGAGCTCGGTCCTGTGCCCACACCAGGCCTGTCAGCGGTGACTCGCATCACGGCGTCTCCTGCTCGGACGCTAGCCACTCTGACCCACTGCGAGGGGGACCAGAAGCCAGAGGTCACCTGCTGGGTCCACCGCCAGGACACTGAGGGCTCCGGCCTCCCACACACACGCACACATGCGTGCCCGTAAGCACACACACAAGCATCCCACACGCACACACGTGTCTGCCTGTGTGCCCCGCGTGTGCACACGCCTGCACACGTTCCCTCGGGGGTGCTCAGCTCCCCCCAGGGCCCAGGGTCTTCTGTACCCAGACGCCTCTGACAGAAAGCCCAGGCACACGCTCAGGGCCCTTCCATGTCCCTCCTCTCACACCTTTTTCCAACCGCCAAGACGGGGGTCATCCGTGACCTCCTGCCCCTGAGAACCCACCCCCCACCCCCCCAGACGGCCACTCAGCCCCACCCTCCAGAACAGCAGGGACCGTGGGCATCCACCCGTGGGAAGGGGGGGCTCTTAGAAAGTTCTGGACCAGAGCCCTGGCTTCTCCACTTCTCCCTGCAGCATTTATCATCCTGGAAACAGGCACCAATATGCTTTCACCGGAGGAGCAGACGCGCGCTCGCCGTGAGGTGCTGTGCGCAGACCAGGGCGGGTAATTGCTGCCGCCGCGTCACATCCATGCCTCCGGGAGCCCCAGGATGGCGGCCACAGCAGACGGCAGGAGACAGCCCGGGCCTGGCCAGCGTCCATCTGTCCTCTTTCAAGCACCCTGCCTGGCGGCCACATGTTCAGACGTTCAGCCGCATCAGCGTTTTGTAAAATGCCAGCTCGGAGCAGGGGACCCTTGTGGGCCGTCGTCGCTGCCAGCCACCGGATTCTGACACGTTCCCGCCAGCGTGAGCGCACCGGAGCTTTATTTGCATGTAGAGGAATCCAGCAAACACAGGAAGGACATGCGAAGTGCCCCTGAGCCAGGATGCTTCTTGGGGCGCACGAGCTGGGAGGGGCCCCGGGGCCACCTCAGCCCCTTTCCTATCCCAGCGACTGTCAGCCGGGCTCCGCCGGAATCCTCCCCAAGGCAGGAACCCACCTGCATCAGGGCAGCACCTCCTCTCTCGGCTTTAACACATCCTTCCTCCGCTGCGCAGGGTGTTGGGTTTAGCACAGACAGGCCCTCTCGGCCACCCCCACCCAGACAAAACAAAGAGGTCCTTCGAATGGGAGCCCCGGACTCCCAGTCATGGCTGGGAAACGCTTGACCCAAGGAAGGAAGGTCAGGGAGACGATGGTGCATTTACCCGGTGAATAAATTAGGACTCCATCTGCTGTAAGTGACAGTAAGCAAAGTGAAACAGGTTTTACACACACACACAAGGTAGGAAGGAAGGAAAGCACAGAAGGAAGAAGGGAGGGAGGGAGGAATGCGTGGGCTCAGACCATGGCTGAAAAGTCAAGGGTGTCCTGCTTCAGGCCTCTCGGGATCCAGGAGCTCAGACAATGTCACTGGAGCCCAGTCTCTGGCTTTGTCTTTCTCCATGTTTCCTCCACTTTTAGGCACCACATGTGCAAGGTGGCCCCAGAAGCACCAAGCTCACACCTCTGAGGGTTCAAGTTCAACAGAAAAATACATGGCATCCAGGTATTGGCTGCACATGAGGCAAAGTGGCAGATTCCAACCCATAGGGCTCCTGGCAGAAGGAAGGGGCAGGGGCACGATGCCATCAGCCCAGCTGCGTGTCAGCTCTGAGCCCAGCGCACACCTGAGGCTCACCCTCTGCAGGGAGACAAACGGAAAAATCCACTATGTGTCAGATGTTGCCAGCCCCACTGCGTGTCCTGCTGAATCTCCAGCCAGAAACACTCTACGGCACTTTCCGACCCGCTGGCTGCACGTGTGGCCCCCTCCACAGCTCCTGCCCCCAGACGTGGCCTCAGGGTTCGGACCCTGTCGGGGTTCTCTGGGAACCCCACATGCTCAGCAGTACCAGGCCGGAGGCAGAGCCAGGCGTATGGCAGAGAAGTCCTTGGGACATCGGGTCCTGCCGGGTGAGGAGACCCTACTGCCGGGCACGGAAGACCAGCCGGTGACAGGCTGCAGGTCGGGAGGCGGGGCTCTGGGCGCTGGGTTGGCTGTACAGGTCCCTAGACAGGCTGACTGGGCTCAGAGCTGCCAGGACCCCCACCTTGCACTGTGAGTAAACTGAGGCAGGACTCCTTCTGTTGAGCTAGTAGGGCTCCGAGACACAGAGGAGGTGGGAGACGGACGACCCCGGCCCTTCCTCCCGACCTCCGGGGTGCAGGCTGGTTGGCCCAAGGAGGGCCCCTGTGACCTTGGCTGGTCCTGGCCACGCGATAGCAAGGGGCAGGGATGCTGGGCCCGGGAGCGGCCGTCTTGAGATCAGGTCATGTCCTTCCCGGTACAGCCAGCCCCACCCCCTGACCCGTCCCCGCCTCCTGTCCCTGCAGCCGCTCCTCGAGAGAAGGGCACCAGCGCGTCCCCAGCCTCCGGCTGCCCCCACTGGCATCCTCAGCCGTGACACCCTCTGGGGACCCCGGGACTAGCCGGTCCTGACACAGACGTGTGACCTCACAAAGAACCTGCACACCGGCCTTCAGGCTCTGCCTCTGTGCCCCAGCACTACAGAGTCTGTTGTCACAAACTCGAACTTTGTCACTCTGGTGGAGACGGCGCGGCACCTTGTCTGAGTTTTCTGATTAGTGGTATTCGCCGTCCGCTTGCAACCGACTGGCCAGCAGGGCCCGGTCTCCGCGAACTCCCTCTTCGTGTTTGACCCTCACTTTCTGCCGCATCCCGTGACCTTTGCTTCCTGCCGTCAGGACACCGGAAAGGGACCTGAGGTCCCTGCATGAGGCACGCGCTCCGGGCCTGCCTCGCCCTCCGGTGCCCTCTCGGTGTCGTCCCCTCGGGGGAGAAGGTTGGCTCCGACATGACAGAATTCATCGGTCACTTCTCTCGTGGCCGCTGCCAGTGAGGTCTCCGTGAACAGAATGCTCCTGACCCCAAGGTCACGAAGATATGCTCCTGTGTTTTTAAAGCTAGCTTCGCCTTGCTGCCTCTCCTGTGTGTGCACTGGATGCATCTGCAGACGAACAAGGGAGGCCTGGTCCGTGCCGCTCCGTAAAGAGGTGCCAGATTCCTCATGCTAATAGCCAGCCTACCCTTCCCCAAATATTCGTTACTGTTCCCCGCTTCCTGCCCACGCGGGGGTCCTCCTCCGCCCCCACGCCTCGCTCCTGCTCCGCATCCCGCACACGAGGAAGTGAGCTTTCCCCAAGCCCAAACTTGCTCTTTTCCAAAATGTGTTAAGCTATTCATAGAGTTTATTTTTCTAAAATGTCATTTAGAATCCATTTTTCAAGTTCCAAAAATTCCTTCTGAGGGTTTGACCAGATAATGTACTGAATTCATAAATAAATTAAGGAAGAACCCTCATCTGTACAATGTTTGGTTATTCTACTCACGAGAATGGTCGTATTGGTCAGCAGCGGCTATGGGAGTTGTGCATAACAAGCGACCCCGGAGGCTCACAATAAGGAGCGATTCACGTCTTGCTAAGGAGGGCATCCCGTGGCTCTGCTGGGCCAGCCCTGCCTGGGCAGCTTGAGCTTGGCTGCGGGGTGGGGGGGGATTGTCGGAGCTGCCTGTGTGTCTCTGCATTCTCTCTGGATCCGCGGACTCTCTGGGGGCTGATGGGAGGAGGGAGATGGAGCAGGAAGCCTGTGGTGCTTCCCGAGGCCTCTGCTCAGCATGGCAGGTGCCCGCTGCTCTGTCCACATCCTTCACCAGACAGCCAGGCGGTCACGGCCCCGCCAGCTGTGGTAACAGACGGCCGCGCCGCTGGCCGAGGGCCGTGTCCGGTCCCATTGGAAGGAGTTAAGACTTGAAAACAGTCATGAATCTCCTGCGACGGCACTTCTTTATTCATCCAGGTCTGTCTGCATGTCAGTGCGGGAGCTTCAAGTGCGTCCCGCCCACGGGCCCCGCCCCACTGCTCAAGGTTCACCTGCAGCCGCAGCCGCGCAGGACAGTGGCCCCCCACCCCAATGTCTCCTGGAGGCGCTTCACCCACACCGAAAGTGAAACCCGGGTCTACGCGCCACTCCGTCTGCTCGGGGCTGTGGTTTTAGGACTGCGATGTGAACCGATGTAGTTGGAGTATAGACCTGGGGTCAGGCTGCTTCTCTTGCAGGGCTGACCCCATCTCTGCGGTGCTGGACGCCCGGCCTGTCCCACGTGACCCCTGGGCTCTCCTGGGTGCAGCTGCCAGCCCGGGGCTTAGGGCTGTAATTTCTGTTCATCAGAAGGAGAATCCAGCATAGAAAAGAGTCAGAAAAATCTGCTGCACGGGCAAGGCGGAGAGGGCAGAGCTGGGGCCGGGCGCCTGTGCGTCCACTGGCAGCGGTGCGTGGGGGCCTGTGCCTGCTGGGCTTGGCGCCGGGGCGGGAGCTTGGTGCTCACGTCTCCACGAGAAGTAACGGGGGAGAGAGAGCTGTCCTCTGGGGCCGGAGGGGTCAGAACGCGGACCGGGTCCGGAAGACACGGGGAGCGACCCCACCCCCAGCCAGAGAGGGGGACGGGAGATCTTCTCCCAGCCCGCTTCCCAGACGACCGGGGCTCCGAGTGCGCCCCCAAGGGCTCTGGCCGGCAGGGACCAGGGCGCCCCGCTCCGGCCGAAGGACTGCTCCTGGGACCACAGGCAGCCTCCAGGCAGCAGAGCACCATCTGGTGCCTCATCACTGACCTCTCTGGCCTCCGCCTGGGGGGCCCTGTGGTGGAGGCAGCCTGATGCCGACCGTGGGTGGGGCGCCCTGATATGAATCCCCAGCACCATCTGCCTTGAGGGGCTCCTGGTCTGAAGTAGGGGGGTCGGGCTGGCAGCGGGGTCAGGGGAGAAGAGAGATGGGGTCCTTGCTCCCGTGCAGGGCACCCGCGTTCCCTGCTGGCCGGGCCCTAAAGGCAGAGGAGGAGCCCAGGGGCTGCACACTCTCGGAGGACACTAGGCGCACCTCTCAGGTGATCCGAGGATGCGCAGCGGGAGGTGGAGGAGAGGGCCTTTCCCCCAAGGCCCCCATGCAGAGTGTGCGAAGCCCCCCACCCCCGGCGGTTCCGTGTGTGGGACAGCACCTTGGTCTGACTTTCCCAGCTCATGCGTCCGCAGGGAGATGTGGGGCAGGGCCAGAGGCAGCGGGCTGGCGCCCACGGTGGGCCCTGGGGACAGCAAACCCTATGTCCTCCCAGCAGGCTGGTTCACGACGGCTTCCCTCTGCTCTCCTTTGCTGCCTCCCCTCCCCTGCCCTGAGCAGGTAAAGTGCGCAGGAGGAGAGTGGCCTTCCAAAGGGCAATGGAGTAGGGTGGAGTTCGGGCAAAGAAGCCGTGCTTGGGCCCCCAGTCCCGCGGGCTCCGCCACGTCAGTGCCCGCCGCTGGCCCTCCGCAGCCTGTGTCTCCAGGGCGTCCTGCCTGCCCCGCAACTGGGGAATTAGCCCTTCCTCCTTGGGAGTGGGTAGGGCTGGGCGGCGCCACTGCCTGGGTGAAGGGACCCGTCAGGGCTATGGATGCGCACAGAGGGGGAGCTGGGAGACGGCAGGGGACGGAGCTGGTGACAAGGTGCCCAGCGCTGTTCTGAGAAGTGTGGCTGCAAGGTAGCCCTCGACTCCCTCCACGGCTCTCGCTCAGTCCGGGCTAGTGTCTCCTGTGTTCTCCTCAGAGCCTGGACGGCAAGAGCCGGGCCCTGAAGCTCAAGTCCACATAACTAGCATCCAGAGGCCGGCGTTGTGTGGAGGACAGAAGACAACCGAGTCTCCGAGCGCAGACAACTGCACACCCGATGCTCTCCGGCTCCCTGCTCGTCCACGTGTGTGGCGCCTCCTCCCGAGGCTCACACGCCCCTCCGGGGACAGACGTGCGTCCGCCACAGCCGGGCTCTGAATCCCGCCTCGTGTTGCTTCTCCTCCCGGACCCCGCCTCTCGAGTTCCACCCTCCACCTAGATGCACGGTCACTGTCACCGAGGGCAGATGGCCCTCGGGGCACCGCTCACCCGAACTTCCCACGTCTGTCACCTCCTCGGTGGGCCCACGTCCCTGCCCAGGGAAGGCGCGCACCCACCGACTCTGCACACCAACAAGTGTGCTTTCACGCAGCAGGGCTGTGCTGGGCACCTGCTCCGTGCCCGGCCCTCAGCCCGAGGCTGGAGGGGGCCAGGTGTGTGAATGCCGAGCGCCACCAGGCTCCAGGGAGGAGAGGGCAGGCCTTTCTGTGGGATCTGGGCAGGGCATAGCTTAGGAGACAGACGGGAGGAAACATGGTCCATGGCAGTGCTGGTGACAACCTGGGCTTTGCTCACCGTCCCTTTTATCTTCAAGACTAAGCTCCGAGGTGGGGTCTGTTCTTGCCTTTAGGCAGTGCATACATGGGGACCTGGACAAGGTTGGTGGCTTCTACAGAGCCCCTCGGACCAGAACGGGGACCCGGTCCAGGTCTGTCTGCCCTCCAAACTGGCACCTGATGGCCAAGATGACCCTGGAAGGGGACATCCATCCCGTGACACTGGGGGCACATGGGCGCCCCACGAGTGTGCTGCCTCACCTCTGAGGGTGATGCACCTGCCTCTCCTCTTGGAACTTCCGGCTCTGGAGGCCCCCAGTTTAGGGAGGCAGTGGTGCTCACACACGGGGACTCAGTGAAATGGGGCTCAGTTGTTGGCCGGGACAGAACTCAGATGACATTTATCCAGGGACTCAGGATATTTGTGTGCTGTCCTCACTCCAGAACGTTGCCAAATTATTCCTTGTTTTCTCCCGACTTGGTACAGGCAGCCTGGATAAACACAACCCAGATGATTTTTACTGAAATTATCCAAGTAATTGCTTTCGTTTTTGTTTTCTACACAAAATGGTGTTTGCTGGACCCCCAGAGTATGCTTAGGACCAAACTAGGTTGTGTGAAATTGAAAATATGGGGAAAACCAGACCATGGAAGTGTGTAGTCTGGTTATGAGGAAGAGTCAATTATAGGAAACAGATGCCCTCTGTTTACAGAATATGTTATGCAGACCAACTCCGACAGATAGCGGCCATTAGGGCCGGATGAGAGGTAAGAGAAACCACCGTCTGAAAGTGCTAGAGTATGACCAAGACAGCCCGGATCACAGCCCCGAGAGGAGGGGACAGAGGAGACTAGGTAATCGTGCTCCCTCTGAGGACATTTACGATTTGCGAGGCAGAGCATAGAGTCCGAGCAGAGAGGTGCAAAAGGGGGTCCTGTGGGTCTGGAAGACCAGAGACGACTTCAGGACCTTCCAGGAAGGAGGTCCTGAGGAACCAGAGTCCACAAGAAGGAGAGATTCAGAGAAGTTCAGAGAAGTGAGCCCACTGTGTTGCACGAAGTTTTCCCTTCGGGGGAATTGCCAAACCCCAGCCTCCCGTGGTCGTAAGAGGCTTAGAAGGCTTGTACACAGCACTTGCTCAGGCCAAGAAGCCAAGAGGAGCTTCAGAGTCTCACAGGGCACGGGAGGCAAACCGGACACAGAGCCCGGCGACACCTCACGCTCCGTGGGGGCCCCCGCAGTGCAGACTGGGAGCAATGACCAACCAGATCAAGGCCGGTCTTTGCAAAGCCCGAGACCAGCCTCAGTCCCTGATTGGAAGACACGGTGTCCTGCTGTCACAGCTGAGAAGGAGGACACGACACCCACTTGGGGCCTCACCCAGGCCCTCCAGTGACGTCAGCACTCAATTGCAACATGTCAGGCACACCTGTCCGAGGACAACCTGACGGGAAAGAAACACAAGGGCGGTAGACACTGACCTACCTGTGGTCAGGACACGCGCTCGCGGATGCATGCTTGAAGAAACATTAACACATTGGAGACCCTATATAACCACACTGAGAGCTGGTAAGGATGACAGTGACTGACAAGGACAAGGACTGAAATTAAGAACCGTAGAAGTTGGGACCAGTCAGGAGACATAAACCACACATTGGAACCGAGAGATTTTAACACAAACAATCATCAACTGTTTCCAGGGGACCGCCCACCAAGACGCACACAGAATACTAAAGGCCAGAGAATAAGCTCTGGGGAGGAGGGCCCTGGGAAGGGCCTGAGCTGCTGACCCAGGGCTCCCTGGAGAGGCCCCTGCTGGGTGCAGAGGAGGAGGGGCCATGGCCGCCCAGCACCCCCCAAGCACCAATGAAGCCGCCTGGGGAGCTTTCTGCTGGGAGTTCTGAATTCAGAAGGAAAGGGCCTGCAGTGGAAGGTAACTCGGGAAGGAAAATAAAGAGCAAAGGAAAGGAAAAATATGTGCATGATAGCCATGAAGGTATATATGTGAGATACAGATATGTGAGGACTTCCCGACTTCCCCAAATGGCAGGAAAACTCATACTAGACTAACGTCATAACAGTTATAAATCTTAGAGAAGATATAGCAACAGTGTCTTTATAAAAGTGAATAAATCAATACACGAAAACCAGCTTCATTTCTAAACACAATGAACGATGTGAAAAAGAAATTATAAAAAAATTTCCATTTACAACAGCATCAGAAAGAATAAACCACATAGGAATAGATTTAACCAAGGAGGCAAAAGGCGTGTATAATGAAAGCCACAAAGCGCTGCTTAAAGAAATTAGAGACGACACAAATATATGGAGATGCATCCCATGTTCATGGATCACCAGACTTGGCACCGTCGAAATGTCAGTATTGCCCACAGTGACCCGCAGATTCAGGGCAAAGCCTACCGAAATCCTAATGACTTTTTCTTTTTTGCAGAAATAGGGAATCCCGTCCTAGAAGCCATACAGAATCTCAAGGGATGTTAAATAGCCAAAAACAATGCCGAAAGGGAAGAAGAAACTTGGAAGACCATGCTTCCTGATTTCAAAACTTACTGCGCAGCTACAACAATCAAAACAGAGTAGTGCTGGCATAAAGATGTACACATAGACCAATGGAATAGGTCTATGACAATGATTAAATCCAGAGAAAACACGGAAACTGTCAAAAGACTGAAGAGGCAGTAAGACCAGAAGCCAATGGGACACAGCCCAGAAGTAGGGGAATCAGTCCAGGCAGGCTCCATGTCCGTCCGGCTGTGCTGCTGAGGGAATGAATCCCCAGGCACAATCGGATTAGAGCTCAAGAGGAAATCCGTGGTCTTGTTGGGTTGGAAAGTCGGACGCCAACATTTAGGACTGCCAAGAAACCTGGACATTGAAGGAGAAAACCTGGGTTGGAGGAAATTACCCTCAGTCTGTACACATACTCCCATCAAATTCTTGGCGCCTACACCGCACATACTTAGGGCAAGTCAAGGGCACTCCACCGGGATGAGAGCCAAGGGGCAGGGAGGGCCGTGCGGAGAGCCAGTGCCGCAGAAGCACCCTCAGAGGGCCAGAGGAGCACCTGGGGCACCGCCTGAGACCCCATCAGGGGCTTAGGACCCAGGTCCGCATCTTAAGACCGACATCGCACCCTAAGACATAAGCAGAGGACCAGGACGACGTTACCTTCTGGAACAAAATGTAACACTCTTAGACAAGATGACAGAATCTGGAGATGCCACAACTCTTCGTCCACAAAGTCCACTGTAAAAACAAAAATCACCCCGGGGCAGGGAGGTGCGGAAATCGGGGAGGTGTTATTTAAGGACACAAATCTAGATTTGGTAGATGAGTAATCCCGGAGCTCTAACGTAGAGCACGGGGGTTACAGCCAGGAAGACTGCATCCTAAACTTCGAAGTTGCTAAGAGACTGGATCTTAATTGTTCCCAGCATGAAAAAGAGATGATAATTATGCGACGTGATAGAGGGGTCTGCTCACGCTCTGGTGGTAATCATATCGCGATATATAAGCGCATCAAGCCAACAAGTCGCACACATTACACTTATGCAACGTTACAGGTCAATTAGATTTCAATTAAAAAAAACGAAAGCAAAAATGATCAGATGTGAGATGAAGCAGGAATTTGTCATACAAGGTCAAAAGGAAAAAAAATAGGTCATAAAAACATATCCATATGGGCTCTGCATGTTAAGACGAGGAGGAAAGAGCTTTACAGCCTGTGTGAAAGCTCCGCTGAAGTATCGGCAGGTGTGAGTGGATACAGTGAGGGAAGCGGTTGAGGAGTTTTAGGAGAGCTGTCAAGTCTAAATGCAAATGGAAAAGCTCGTCTGACTGTTAAACAAGAAAGACCATTAACTTGAAGGCAGGTTATTGATTTGAATTTTGTTGTTGTTCAGAATTGCTATGAGTTTGAATAAACTAAGGTTTGGAGTAAACAACTGAAAACAACCATTTGAGCCGCATCCACCCTCAGAGCAGCCTTGAGTGACGCAGCGCGTACATACCTGAGAAGGGGGAGGGGCGGGAGAATATGGAGTCTCTACTCCCTGAACTTCTCTAAATGTGATGAGAACATCAGTCTATCAAACCAAGAAACTCAGCAAAACCACGCAAAATAAACAGCAAAGGAAAACATGGTTGGTGGTGTCGTAGCCAAATGGCTGAGCCGGACAGCTAAAGGGAAGATGTGAAAGGTGCCTGTGGGACGAGGCACGAGAGACACAGGCACAGATAAAAACAACAGCTGATTTCTCAGCAGAAACACTGAGGCCGGGAGACGGTGGAACGCAGCTCCAAATGTCGGCCGGGAATTCTATAGCCATGAAAACGCTTTCGAAGTTGGGCGTTAGATAAAGATATTTTCACAGAGGTGAGAACTGAGGGGCTCCATCACGCCCCCCCCCAACAAAGAGAGGCTCTCTTCCAGCTAAAGGAAAAAAGGTGCCACTGGAAACGGTAAGTATGTAGATAAGTAAGATGACTTTTTCCTTAAATTCTTGAAAAGTCACTTGACAAATAGTAACCCAAAGAGATGACTGAATTCAAATATCACCCTTTGCGACTCCAAATGAATTTGTGGGCACAGGTATTAAAAAACAGCCGTAGGGCTGTTCACACGGCAAAGGGAGATACAGTCAGAAATCATGTACCTCGCTCTGTCTGGCCACACACCAAATAACGTCTTCAGAAAAGGATTAAGCCCGAGTCAGACTCAGTCTCTGGATCAGCAGTTACTGTGCGGCCGCACAAAGGCCGGGGAATGCGCTGGGGACGCTATCAGCAAAACCCAGACTGAGGGGGGCGTCTGGGCGTCAAAGGGATCGGGCCGCCTCGCAGACAGTGGGAAGGAACGAGGAAAATCAGAGGGCCTTAAGGAATGAAAGAAATGTAAAGAGCTTGTCACATTTTAAAAATTGGGCAAGACTGAGCTGTAACATCAGGATTCACCTTTCATGATGGAATTGTTTTTTTTACAAAAGATATTATTACCTTGAAAATCGGGGTAGTGGTTACTCGTGGGGGTGTGAGGAGAGGGAGCAGGAGACCCGGCCGAGGTAGGGCTCAGGGGCACGTCGCTGCTGAGACGGGCGGCGGGGACCAGGGCGCTCACCTAGGAATACGTTGTAAGCCACACGTCGGTTTTGTGTGATTTTGTGTCTGCATTTTGTTGAACAATAAAGATATTTTTAAAAAGCTAAGTTGACACTTTAAAGCAAAAATAATAACAATTTAGCACGGATTTAAAGCATATGTACAAGGACACTTGGGTGGCTCGGTCGGTTGAGCGTCTGACTTCAGCTCAGGTCATGATCTTATGGTGTGTGAGTTCGAGCCCTGAGTCGGGCTCTGTGCTGACAGCTCAGAGCCTGGAGCCTGCTTCGGATTCTG